>JANAVB010005837.1:0-303012 GCA_029216955.1 Iris pallida
TCTACACCGCCCCCCAAGACTCCGGATTTCTAACTTCTCTCCACCACCCCCCTTCTCTCTCGTTCAGGCGAGACCCCCGGTTATCCTACCAGCTCGGCCCCCCACTTCCTTCGGGCGGAGCCTCCGTCGGGTCTGGTCGGCACTCCTTGGTCCGATCACTCTCTGGCGCCCGCCTACAATTGGTCACCCAACGCACTTTTTCAAATTTCCATCGGAAGTGATGTCTCCTTGGGCAGGGTGCCCCCCTGTGGTACAGGCGGTGGGCCCCTCGCCTCATGCCTCTCGTATAGGACAGCTGGCCCCACCACGAGAGTATCCCCTCTTTTTACGCTCATTCAGCGTGTGATGCTCCCTCCTCTACGCTTCAGGCGGTGGGGCCCACCCCGACTTTTTCTATGAGCTTTACGCGGTCTAGGCAGAGAGCCTAGACATACTTTTTACGCTCGGGAGGGGTCTTACGCGAGACAGCTGGCAGCTCCGGTCGCGTATTGGTCGCCCCCCATCATCAGCGTATTCCCTCCACCCCAACCGTGTACTTCTCCTAACCATTTTCTCCTAGCATATTTTCTCCCTCCCTCCCAGCTCTCCCGCTCCCCCGGCTCCCTCCTCTCCAGTTGAGCCCCGGCCCCCTACGTCCCCTCTTCCGTTAGGCTCCTGGCTCCCTCTTCTCCAGTTGAGCCCCCGGCTCCCTCCGTCCCCTCGTTGGATTCTTCGTTGCCCCTTCAGCTCGCTGTTCGATCACCTCTCCATCCCCGCAACTCCTCCTTCCTCTCTTCCCCCCCAACCGAGCCTTCGGGCCCGGCACCCTCGGTTCCCACTCCTCCAGCAGTCGGCCCTCTCCCGCCCCCGGCGGCCCCGGGAGCCTCTGGCTTCTCGGATTCGGGATCCAGCCTTTCGTCCTCATACGGGCGCCGACGGCCTCTCCCCCTACTAGCAGGGCGCCATCTCTCCGGTCATCTCACCGTCCATCCCCGGCCAACCTTTTCCCTTCCCCGTCACCTGGTAAAGGCCTCCCGACGGACCCCGTCCCCTCATCCCCTTGCACCGCTTTAAACCCTTCCCAGAGCGCCTCTTCCGGATCAGCTCCAGCGTCCTACGCCGCCAAACTGTGCCCGGACCTAGCTTCTGATCAGAGTCGCATTTTCTCGGATGTCCGTCTTCCGGACATCGAGTACTCTTGGGACTCTCCAGTGCCTTTAGTTCCTTTCTCCGACTCAAAATTAACCTCTCTGTCATCATCCTTCCTCCACTTCTTTATCCTTAAATTTCCTCTGGTTGTCCCAAGCTCTCCAGGGTGCAGGAGAAGATTGCTAGATGGAAGCTATCGACTCAATATCGAGTTGCTCTATCGATCCTAGGCATATTCTTCTCCACTTATCCTCTGACATCGACCACAGGACCGTGTGGTCCAAAGCCACTTGCAGGATCTACTCCCACCATATGAAGATTATTAAGTGGTCGACCAGCTTCAGCACCAAAGAAGATTCACCGAAGGTCGCCGCTTGGGTGATCCTGCCCAATCTTTCCCTCATTTGCTTTTCCAGCGGCTATTAGGCGTATTGCTAACTCCTTCGGCATGTACGTGGCAACGGCACCAGAAACTAGCAACCTCACCAAGGCTCACTACGCCAAAATTTGCGTAGAACTCGACCTTTCCTCATAACCACCGAATTTATCATAATAGAGCTGTACAACCAGACCCATAACAACAAATCCTCTACGACAACCATATTTGTTCTGTAACCACTGCCATCTAAGAGGCCACACACCCCAAAACATTACCACCGTCTCCATCCGGAACTCAAGAAGAAACCAGTCCGGAACGATAAAGCGCAAACAGAGGAGAGGATACCCGGGAGCCTATTCTACCCCCTTTCTAATACTAACATCGTTTCAACTCCAGTGACGGCATGTCAGACAAGAGCGAGATCCCCATCAATGTGTTGATCCCTCTCAACACTCAAGCTATCACGCTCTCCAACCAATTCGACGCTCTAGATTCGGAGGAGGAGGCTTCCCCATCGTCATCAGAGCCCCTCCAAGTCGAGAGCACTATTGCCACAATCCCCTGCACGGAGGAGGAAGTGGCGACCGTCGTCACTATCGACGAGGATCACCAACACATAATCGAAGACCCCATCGAAGCAGCCCTTGCTATTCTAGGTCCGGACCTAGTTCAGAGGGGCCAACAGATTCAAGCGTCAGGCTTTCCTCTCAGCAATCCATGCTTCTGATAGGGAGCACCAGTGACTCCCTAGTTATTCCCCCAGAGGACACCATCCTGGACTCCGCTAGGGAATCTATCGGTGCCCCCTGGACCAGCACACGTAATCAACTCGTGACCATCCTACCACTACTAAGAACGAGAACGGGGTCTTAATAAGGAAAGGACTAGCAGATTCCATAACCATCCTAACCAGATCTGCCGCCAAGCGGATAAAACAAACCCCCCACAACCTCCTTAATGATTAACATCCTATCATGAAATGTCCGCGTGTTGGGGAACAAACCCATACTAAGAAGAATCATCAGCCTGAAAAAACCCAAGATAGACATCCTCATTATTCTTGAACCCAAAATTCTCCCCAAAAATTAAAATCTATCCAGCTGCAGCTAGGCCTTCCCACGGCCATTGCTGGCAGACACGACATTTGGATCCTTGGTACGAAAGATGTCAAAATAGGGAGTATCCAGGACACCCGACAAGCCCTCTCCTGCTGGTTAGATCACCACATGTTCCCCGAACGCACCATCATCTCTGCGGTCCACGACAGCTATGATTTCTTAGAGCGAAAAAACCTCTGGAACGATCTCCTTGACATCCACTTAATTTACAGCAATTCCCCTTGGCTTTCCATTGGAGACTTCAATGCGCTCACCTGTAGAGAAGAAAAAATTGGAGGCTGCCCCCTCCTATCCCAGCCATGCAAGACTTTAACAACTTCATTTTTAATGCCAATCTAGCCCCGCTCCAGTTCACCGGCAACGCTTTCACATGGTGCAATAGCAAGAAGGCAACCGCCGTCAGTATTCCCGTCTCGACAGAGCCCTCACTAACGTCCTCTGGCACGAAATGGGGATCACCACCAACTGGTCCCACCTCAACTCCTCCGAATCCGACCACACCCCGCGGCTCGTGGAAGTTAAAAATAATACTAACCCATCCAAAAGAATTTCTAATTCCTCGACCTCTGGACTGAGCACCCGCAATTCTTGGACATCATTGTGGAAGTATGGAATAGCGAAGAATCACCAAACCCCCTTTCCTGCATGAGCAACAGGCTCAAGGCGACCAGGAAAGCACTGTCCAAATGGAGCAAACTTGCGTTCGGGGACATCTTTCAAGCCGTTCGGGTGGCCGAGGACGAACGTCACCGCGCAGAAGCCAGGTTCGCATCTGATCAGTCTCCGGCGGCCAGGACCGCCCTCAATCTCACCAAGGCCATGCTTAAATTTAGACTAAAGTGGAGACCGACTTCTGGAAGTAAAAAGCTAGATTGAAATGGATAGAGAAGGGAACAAAAACTAAAATACTTTCATGCTTGCGTCAACGGGTAAAGACAAAAGCTAGCGATCCACCACATCACCGACGAGAGTAGGAACATCATTACTGACCAGAAAGGCATCCAAGCTGCTGCTACGGACTTCTATTCCAAATTATTCTCCAAAGGTACTGTTCACAAAGACAATACCTTCCTGGACCAAATCCTCTCTCATTAATGATGCCGACAATGCCCAGCTAGAGCGCACCCCCACGTCCAGGAAGTAAAAGAGGCAGTTTGGGCCCTGAACGAGCATAGTGCCCCCGGACCGGACGGATTCTCGGGGACCTTCTTTCGTAAGTGTTGGGATATTATCAAGCATGACATCACTGAAGCAGCCACTGCATTCTTCGAAGGATCCACTTAACCCAAAGCCATCTCTAGCGCCAAGCTCATCCTCATCCCGAAAAAAGAAAACCCGAAGACCTTTCGAGACTTTCGACCAATCAGCCTGTACTTTCACCAACAAGATAATATCCAAAATTATTGCTACCATAATAGCAGGGATCCTCCCCAAGATCATCTCTGAGAGCAGAGCGGCTTTGTCCACGAGAGGAACATCCAGGATAATTATGTTAGCCCAAGAGTTAATTACCTGCATGAAGTTTCCAGCTAGAGGGGACAACATCGCAGTCAAATCGACATGGAAAAAGCTTACGACAGACTTGATTGGCAATTTAATCTAGGTCTTTAGGGCTTTCGGCTTCTCCGAGTATTAGACCAACTTAGTATGGAGATATATCAGCAACTCATGGTTCTCCACGGTCATCAATGGCTAAGCCGTAGGATTTTTCAAATCCAGTCGTGGGGTTAGACAAGGAGACCTACTATCATCCACAGTCTTTATCATAGCGGCCGATGCCCTGAGTAGGAACCTCAACAACATAGCCAATACTCCGAACTTCCAGCACTATCACACATCCAGCGGATGCCCAATAATTACTCACCTGGCCTTTGCTGATGATTTACTCATCTTCTCGTCCGGGGACGAAGGAGCGGTGGTAGTGGTCCGTCATACCCTGCAGAGGTACTCTACCTGCTCAGGTCAGAAGATCAACCCATCCAAGAGCATCATTTATGCCCACCACTATATCAAAAGAGAACATGCAGTGAGACTCGCCCACTTGATGGGCTTCTCCGTTGATCATCCTCCGTTCAACTATCTGGGGTGCCCCCTCCTGTACGGCAAATCCAACGCTGGTATCTTTGAGTCATTGATCACTCGTATCAGGAATAAACTTGCTGGGTGGCATAATGCTACTTTATTCCTAGAAGACAAGATTATCCTAATCAATCACGTGCTCACCTCTATTCCTATATACTCCTTGGCAGCATACTTCCCCCTTTGAAGGTTCTTTCTTTGATCGAGCAGATCTTTTATAATTTCTTCTGGGGCATTGCAATGGCATTAACAAACTCACTGGGCTAGCTGGGATTCCATGGCTCATCCAACTGAGGAGGGGGTTTAGGATTTACCAAACTCACTCACATCGTTAAAGCTTTCTCGATGAAACTATGGTAGAAAACTCCGTACGAACGAGAATTTATGGACCAGGTTTATGAAGAACAGGTACTTCAAGCATATTCATCCATCAGAGGCCATATCCAACAGCAAATCATCAGCGGCTTGGCGACGCATCCTTAGTGGGCGTGCCCTTGCCGAGCCAGAGATGAGACTTCAATTGGGGGACGACGAGTCGGACCCATTTCGGAAGAGATTGATTGGGGATAGCTTGATCACGCGACTCATAGAGATCCCGACGGACAACAGAATCAGAGACTTGTGGAACAACTTTAGCGAAGACTGGAACTGGAATAAGATTCGCGAATGAGCCGGTAAATACACGGTGGAGAACATTCTAGCGTGCGGCTTGAAGATCGGACACGACGCCGATGCTCTGAGATGGACGCGCGAGGCTTCCGGGGCATTCTCGGTGAGGTCGGCGAGACTCGCAGTCCGCGGACCGGGGCAGCCGTATCAGTCGATTAATCATTACTGGCACTCCTGCATCCCCAAAAAATGGTCCTTCCTCATGTGGAGAGCCATTAAAAAGAAACTGTCGACCGACGATATCCTTAACACCCTAGAGATTAGCTTGGCTTCCGCATGCAATTGCTACACAGATCGTCAGATCGAGACTATCGACCACATCTTCTACCAAGGAAGCCTGCCAGGCAATGTCTGGAGGGCCCTCAGCCAAACCTACAGTAAGGAGCCGGGGGGCGGATGCTTCCATGATCTAGCGGTCTCTTGGGGTAGAGCATCCCACGGCCACCAGATCGTCGCAGCGGCCGCCATATGGGCGATTTGGAAGAATCGCAACAAGGCTAGATACGAAGATCACCAATACTCTGCTGACCAGCTCATCCGGGAGGTCTTCCGCCAATGCCGCAAAAGGAGCACTCTGTGCTCCCACAGGCCCGACATCATTCTGGTTTCCCCAAACCTAATCCAAGGCAATCCAGTAGTCTCCCCCTCTTTTTTCATTTTGGTGGTATACTTGTACAGTTCTGACTTGTATACGCGTCAGGCTTCGGCATTTGAACCATGATTAATAAAGAGAGGGGTTTTTAAAAAATAAGATATATATATATATATATATAGATATATATATATATATATATATATTTTAAGATATATATATATATATATATATATATATATATATATATTATATATATATATATTATATATATATATATATATATATATATATATATATATATATATATATAATTATATATATACTCCAATTATGTATATGCATATATATGCACCCAAATATTATATACACGTATATATACATATACATACTCTAAATGTATATATGTAAATATATACACTCCAATTATTCATATACACATATACTCTGATCTACTCATTTATTTATCTATACTAGTGACAAAATAATTCGGGCTAGGTCATATAGGGATAGGTACTTGAATTCTAACCATAATTAATAATATATTAAAATATAAATATTAGTAATAATAACAATGAAGGAAGGGGGTCACATGCACTTGGGTTGTGTGGATTGGGTTAGATTGGGTTAGGTTTGATGCGATCATGACTACAATTTATTCATTTATGATCATTGATGAAATAATAGCATGATAAAGCTCATTTGGATGGCACATAAGTGGCTTGCAGGTAGTAGGCTCAAAATAGGTCGAAATCATATATTGGCTCGATTAGATTAGATCGATCTCGATCCCCAAAAGCAAATTAAAAGTTTGCTCAAGTTTTACTGTAGATGGTCAAATGGCCTAACTTAACCAGAAAGTTGCGATATAAATAGAATACAAGGAAACAAGTTTGAGTGGGACATGATATATCAATATGAAGATAATCTTGCCTATAAAACTCATGAAATAAGTTTCCAGAGAATGACATCCCTAGCACTCCAAAAATTAAAGTCATGGATAGGTACGTTCAATGATCTAAACTAATTATGATAAAATTATTTATGGAGACTAATTCATTTTATTTTTTTTAAAGAACCATAAAATTCACGGGGCTTACAATTACCTAGTACTTGCTTTACTAAATTTGTTTCTTTCGATATTTTTTTGTCATTTTGACCGTCTCGAAATTTGATCTGAGCTTGTTTTGATTTCTAGTAAAATCTTGATATTTTCTTAGTAGGAGAACTCCATATCGGGAATCATACCAGAGTACTTGCCATGAGACATAGTATATATGCTGTATACGACCTTCCTCTAGTATTATTTTCATGGTTATACTTGAATTGTACAACTTTCAAGACGAGATTTGGTTTCCGAAACTTGTTGCAAGTATTTAGTGTTATTTCTCAATCACAAACGACATACCGCCGGTATATCGGTGTATACCTATGACATACCGATTTATGGTCCTTTTTATGTTGAAAATTTGTTGTTATAATTAACGGTATACGGCTAGTGTACTAGTCTGTAATGTCGATATTTCGATCATGTGCATTATATTTTTCCAGCAAGTTTTGTGTCCCAATTGTCCGACATACCATCGGTATACCGCCAGGATACCCAAGTTATGTATTTCTTAATTTTTTTCTGCTTTTTTGATTTCTTTCGGCTTATTGCTTTCCTGCACATGCTATGTCATGTTTCCTTGCTATGTACCACCATGTCTACATGGATTACTCGTACATGTATAGCTTACCTGATAGTGGCCCGTCGTGGTACACTATTAATTTTGTCCTATATCTAGCTTGATATGGTGGCCCGTGATCTATGTACATGTCTAGCTTAATATAGTGGCCCGTCGTAGTGCACTCTTGATTCTTGTATTGTCTAGCTTTTTATACTGGCTCGACGTAGCGCACTCCTCTCTTGATACTTGTATTTTTTGTTATAGCTTGTTATAGTGCACTCTTGCTTGTCTTGTCCAGTCATGCATGTCTCATGTCTAGGATGGATTCTGTGAAATGCCACACTCGGAATCCTGAATAAAAATGTTAAGGACTAAACAACTAGCTTGATTACCTAGATGCATTGGGAGGAAAGAATTTTTTGGTTGCTTGTAAACCCTATGTTCCGTATTTTACCATAAAATTGATGCTATCTGTCATGATGAGCACATTTCTAGCGCACCATCGAGTGTTATACCTTTTACATATCTTTAGGTTACACGTCTCTTGGGCGGTGTATCCACTATATATTCTTTATGTCATCGATCCGGATAAGTTGGGTAGTCTACAAGACGGACAGGCATATTGTATTTCTCAAAGTGCATATGATAGTAATTATGATTGGGATAACCCTAGTTATCAAATGTATCAAGCTGTTTCTTGGTTGTGATTGATGGATGGAGTCCATTTTTTGTCTTGCCTAGTCTAATCTTGTTCTAGCTTATTTTATTTTAGTAGTTAGATTCCTGCTATTTATGTACATGCTATTATTCATGCTACTGTTTGCCATTAAAATATCAAGCACAAAAATTACAGAGAAATTGAACTTGATTGCAAACTCGCTTGTACAAAAGAAAGCCTAAAAATATATCTTAGGAAACAATCTAAGTACAATTGTTTAGTTTTTGATTCTGGGGGTGACGATAGAGGCTCGGAAAAGTGTAGCAACTCTGCCTTACTCCTTGGACTATCGGACACAGTCTTTGCTCTTGAAGAAATTTGCCAGCCTTTGATTGCCAACCTTTAGCATGGGTGTGGTACCCTACTATTTATAGTGATTCCTGCATAAAATAGATTTTGGGCTGCATAAAGGGCTACGTGGCTACGTGTATGTAACATCACATGAAGACTCGATCTTGGACTGCCAGCTGGTGGGGTTGTTGAGATTTTGTTGTAGCAAATCTGGGTGGTTGAGACTTGGTCAAATTGCCATGTGTCCCCTCCATAAAGTAGAGTTTGACTCATTTTGGCCACATAGTGGCCTTAGGGGCCTTGCTTCTGCGGATCGGCTCCGCTTGGCCGCATGGGATCTTTGAGAACCTTGCTTCTGCGGCTTGGTTTCACTTGGCCGTATGGGATCCTTGAGAATCTTCCTTCTGCAGCTCGAGTCCCCTGAGTCGCATGGGGCCTTCGAGAGCCTTGCTTCTGCGGCTCGAGTTGTCTTAGCCGTATGAGGTCTCCAGAGGCACTGCTTCTGCGGTTTAGTTTTACTTGGCCGCATGGGGTCTTCAGGAGCACTACTTCGGCAGCTTAGTTTCGCTTGGCCGCATAGGGTCTCCAGGGGCACTGCTTCCGCGGCTTAGTTTCACTTGGGCGCATGGGGTCTCTAGGAGCACTGCTTCTGCGGCTTAGTTTCACTTGGCCGCATGGAGTGATGATCCGCATAAACTCCATCTTTTCTATGCTTCTACAAGACCCCCTTCAAAGTTTTCAAATTGCAAATTTGGAATACTTTTAATAAGAAGCATGGATAAGAAACGTCAAGCCGCAGGAAAGCTTCGAGCCGCAGAGAGACTCTGTCCAGCTGTCACCGTCTTATTTAATGCTCAGATTCAGTTTTAGATTTGTGCTGTCGTTTCGGTTACTGTAACGGTTATAAAGGATAGAATCCCGAGGGTCATCATTATCTCTTAGTGTTCATGATAACCGAAGCGGCGCCTATCCGTTTACGCTTCTTGGTGGCCTATAAATATATAGGTCGTACGGCAGCGAGAGAACTCTTATTGCTTTCTCTTTTCGTCCTCTTTTCTTCCAACATTCTTTTTCGCTTCCGATCAGCCATGGCCCTCGAAGCCTCCAAGTCGACCGGTATTGCTAACAAAGGAAAGGGGCTTAACTCTCCGTCGATAGCTGTGGACTCATTCTCTGTTCATATTGACGTACAACCTCCTATCCATGGTAAGGATAGTGGAAGAATGAATGCTTTGAACTCAGATGGCCATGTTACATGCTTTATGCGCGGGTCTGACCATATTTTGCCACTGTGTCATGGCTTTAATGACTTTAGCGCACAGTTGGCCTTCATGGGGCCTGTACCGCATGTGCTCTGTGTGACTGGGCCGCATGGGCCGAGCCGCATAAGTATCAGAGCACATGCGGCTTGTACCCTGTCTGTATCTGGGCCGCATAGATTCTACCCGATTGAGCCGCATGAGCTCTCCCCTGATCTAGGCTGTATGTGTTCTATTGTGGCTGGACCACATAAACCTATTCACTTTATTTTCTTCTGACTGCTAACCTTTTCTTATTTTTATATTTCAAAGGGATCTGGCTAGCAAATTTCTCCAGGACCGGTATCGACGATTTTGGATATGGTAAAGGTGCAACATTTGACACACATATCAGACATCTCAGAACCCTCCATGTTTCAGAAGGGTTTTCCTTAGATGGTAGGAAGAACCTTTATATATCGGTGAGTCGGACAGTGGTTGGGCATCATCATGAAAGTTCTGTTTTCACGGCTCTCCAAGTAGGTAAAAGCAACACTAGGGACGTTGTTTTGAAGGTATGGCCTTCTGGAGAAACGATCCTAGGACGTCCACAATACGGAGGAGAGAAATTTAGCGCATGTAGATGCCTTTTAGCATGCTATATTTGACCTCCTCCGTGTGGCTTCTCGAAGGTTCAACAGCCTTGTTTGCTTTTCAGCAGTAAAACATGACTCCTTTCGAGGGCTACGAAACTGCTTTTTGACGAAGGCGTAGTGCTGCCAAACTGACCAAACTATGTGTTGCTGATGAGTAGTGTATTTCCTTTTTTCTTTTTGCTGCTGGAGATGTAGTCCTATGAATGTAACTGGTTTTGATTAAAAAGAATACATTCACTCCATTCTTTATTTGTGGTATCTGTGGTGCTTGTACTAGAGGACCTAATACAGTATTTGTGATTGATAAAGGACATCCCACTGGGGGACTTTTTGTGGACCTATCCCCCTTTTGTGCATCTGAAGATGCGAGCAATAGATTTCAAATATTTTATAGACCTATTACCCTTTTGTGCACCGGTAGTACGAGTAATAGATTTGAATAACTTTTTTGGACCTATTACCCTTTTGCGCACTGATGGTGTAGGTAATAGATTTGAAACAAAACCTAACAGAGGTAATATGGACGTGATAGGTTCTGCGGTCTTAACACCCTGATTTTATCCCAGATTGGGTACATGTGTTAAATTAGGAGACTATCAGTATCAGAGGTAATATGGACGTGACACACGATAATCATGAATAATTTTTGTGGACCTATTACTCTTTTGTACGCTGGTGGTGCTAGTAATAGATTTTGAGACAAAATCCAACAAAGGTAATATGGACGTGATAGGTTCTGCGGTCTTAACACCCTGATTTTATCCCAGATTGGGTACATGTGACGCCCCAGAACCAGAATACTGGAGAGCGGGGGCGAACATAGCCAGCTACGTATATTGAAATGGGATCCACCATACTATACGGTCACGGCTGTCTAGATAAGAGGGTTTACTACAAGCCAACGGTCTCTTAAGGTCCAGCCTATTGTCTCAATCTCAAACAAGTAATATAGTTACAAGATGTTAGATCACCAAATATACAATAAAAGGTGTCCCAAATATTACATATTCAGTTGATCATGAAGCTAGTAATACAAAATGCGAGGACTAGCAAGAGTTAAGTCATACATGATCAACCCTAGGATTTGTTAATCATATTTACAGCCCATAGGCAGACAGTAAGTAAATGTGCATCGAGCTAACAAGTGCTCGTCGGCTAAACGCCTCAAAAGAATAATTTACAACGGAGTGAGTGAAACAAAATGGAAGAAGAACCCACTCGTAGCCCAGGTTCCTTCTAGTCGCCACCATTGGGCTGGAAGTTCGGTAGATCCTCGGAAGCTGCTCCGAAATCTGGCCACACAAAACCAGCTAGGTCAAACCCCAGAAAGAGCAAGTGCCACAAAGGAGGCCACGAAATAAGGACAAAAGCCAGCATATCAGAATCATAAGAAAATGGAAGAAAGTACAGGTAATAAGGTACAGCAGGACAATAAACGACTAGGAACATAGAACCATTCCGGGAGCCAGATTACAACCCGTAAACCAAACAAGGACCGGGGTTGTAACCTTTCGCCTGAATAGCACTTGTCTCTATCCATTTATTGTTAAGACAAGTAAAACAAACATGTTCGGGAGGAACCAGGTACTGGGACTAGACAAGACTTAGACAGGGCTAGACAACATCCATCCGCAAGCGGCCAAGCAATTACTACGGCTTACTAATTTAACTAATTAGGGTTATCACAAGCCTAATTACTAACAAGATGCAATGAGAATTTTCTAGTCCGAAGCCCTACAGACTATCTAGTTATCCTTCCGCGGGTTGAGAGTATGGTTGGGTACATCGCCCAGGAGACGATATACCCTTAGGTGATTTAGAGGTACAACACATGACAGTGTGCTGGAAATGTGCTCTACTCGTCGGCAAGCTACAAGTCCATTAAAGCGCCCAGATAACGAGATTTGTTTGTGACTGGAAATTCTCCATATTCTAGTTTGATCTAATCATTGGCCTAATCCAATTTAGTATGAGTCCCTGGCCGTGGTGCCCAGGGAGTCACGTCCTAGACATGATACAAGACAAGACAAGTAGATTTGCACAACGCAACAAGAAAGAACACCCACGGTGTCAGGGCAAGTCTAGTACGACCAGTTATCAAATCGAGTCAAGTCAAGAGTGCGCCGAGGCGGCCACTATCAAGATATCAAGTTACAGGGGATTAATTACAGGTCGCAGGTTACAAGTTAAAAAGCCACAAGTTACAAGCACCCAACAAGTTACCGCCAAAATCAGAGAATGCTTAGCCATAAATTAAAAACACAGAAAATCATGTCAAGACGTGTCGGGTCAAGTCAAGTCGTGCTGTGGGCATCAAGATCTCAGAGAGCAAAATCAGCAAGAGGAAAATCGAGGACCAAGAGGAACACCAAGGGTCAGGAGGAGAAGCCATGGCACAGGGTGTGCCAGGCAAGGGGCTCGGGCAAACGGTACCAAGAGACGCACTCTAGAACGGTCGCAGCGCGCCAAGGGGCGCGGGGAGCCAAGCGTGCAGGGGCGCAGGGTCCAAGCGCGAAGGGGGCGCGGGGGCCGAGTGCGCAGGGGGCGCGGGGGCCGAGCACGCAAGGAGCGCGGGGGCCGAGTGCGCAGGGGGCGCGGGGGCCGAGCGTGCAAGGGGCGCGGGGGCCGAGTACGCAGGGGGCGCAGGGGCTGTAATGCCTGTAGTTCGTATTACGTATCTTGGAATACGTGTACGTATTTGTTCTTGTATTGCATATCTCTTAGCTTGGCCCGGTTTATTTTGGGTTGGTTCGGCTAGACTTGGGTTGCCTTGGTTCATCATGAACCAAGGGGAGAACCCCTACCTACCACCACCATCATCCTTTATTAACCCATTTCTTTAATTCTCTCTCTTCATTTACTTCTTCTTCTCCCACCATTACTTCTTCAACCACCAGGAGAGTGAGAGAGAGAGAGAGAGAGCTTAGGCAAGTGCATCTTGCTTCATGGAGGAACATAAATTTTATTGTTCTATTCTCTTCTTCACAGCATTCTAAGACACTTTAGTGCTTGACATTTTCAATTTCCATGGCTAAATTCTTCTAGATCTAAGATTATAGTATTTTCGGATTTCTTGAGTTTTGATCTATTTAACTTTATTATTTCTAAGTTTTGATGGTTTCATGTTGTAGAGAATTTCGTTCTACCCTATTTTGACCTATAGAAGTCCAAATTTAGGCTTACGATGAAGGTTTTATGGAGCTTGGAAGCTATGGGTTCCATGGCCATCCTTCTCAGATTTTCTGAGAAGATGGGTACCCACTTACCCAGCCGCATGAGATTCATTCACTTAGCCGCATGAGATTCATTTTACTCAGCCGCATAGATGGGTACCCACTTACCCAGCCGCATGAGATTCATTCACTTAGCCGCATGAGATTCATTTTACTCAGCCGCATAGATGGGTACCCACTTACCCAGCCGCATGAGATTTACTTGCTCAGCCGCATGGGTACCCACTTACTCAGCCGCATAGATGGGTACCCACTTACCCAGCCGCATGAGATTTACTTGCTCAGCCGCATGGGTACCCACTTACTCAGCCGCATAGATGAGTACCCATCTACTCAGCCGAATAGATGAGTACCCATCTACTCAGACGCATAGATGAGTACCCATCTACTGTCGCATGAGCCCCCAATTCACCCTTGGTCGTATAGTGTTTAATTTGGTTGTTTTTTTCTTGCCCTATTTGTCTGATTTATGGCCCGAATTTTTCCCAACTCCCAACATAAAAATTGTAGATCTTTTCCTTGGCTTCCAGAATATGTTATTAACTATTTATGCAACTTTTCTCATTTATAATGTTGTAAGGATAGAACACGATAGTGGCCCGTCATGGCGCACTCTTGATAAGTAACCCTGACATGATATACCTCGATATGCTGTTACGACAGCTAGCACGGCATGACAAGTATGAAAGACCTGGACACCGTGGGCGATTGTGTTTGTACAAATAAATTGATACTGTCTTGCATCATGTCTAGGATGGGGATCCCTGAGTACCACGGTCAGGGGTGCCTACTGAAATTGACTAAGGCTAATTAACTAGAATGATTCATTAGTCATGAAGAGATTTCCAGCTACAGGCAATCCCGTTATCTGGGCGCATTAAGTGGAATTGTAGCCTACCGATGAGTAGGGCACATTTCCAGCACACAGTCATGTGGTGCACCCTTTATAAACAGACATTCGACTCGAATAACCGGATGGTCTGCAGGGCTTGTGGCTGTTGGGATAATCTTATTGCATCTTGCTAGTAACTAGGCTGTGATAACCCTAGTTAGTTAAAAGTATCAAGCCGTACTCTTGATTGGCCGTGATTGATTGGATGAAGTTTATTCCAGCTTAGTCTTATCCTGATCCTGTACAAGATTGGGATATGACATGATTATTGATGCTTGCCTTAACAATAACGATCAGGGGTCCAGTTCTGTTCAGGCGAAGGGTTACAACCCCGGTCCTTGTTTGGTTTAAGGGTTGTAACCTGGCTCCCGGAGCAGTTCTGTGTCCTCTCTTCGTTTATTGTCTTATTGCAACCCCATGCCATGCTCGTCATGTTCTTTTACCTTATTTCAATACCATGATTATTTATACTGGCCTTAGCAATAAAGATCAGGGGTCCAGTTCTGTTCAGGCGAAGGGTTACAACCCCGGTCCTTGTTTGGTTTAAGGGTTGTAACCTGGCTCCCGGAACAGTTCTGTGCCCTCTTTTCGTTTATTGTCTCCACTATACCAATAGTATTTGAGACGAGTTTCTATTCAGGTGAAGGGTTACAACCCCGGTCCTTGTTTGGTTTAAGGGTTGTGACCTAGCTACTTGAATAGTTTCTTCGTACTCAGTTTACTTTTGTTATCTCTATTACTATCAGTTCTTCATTTACTATCTTTAATATTCTATTGTGATAGACTGGTTTTAGTTCCTAAGTGAAGCCTCCTTTGTGGTACTTGCTCTTTCTGGGGTCTGACCCAGCTGGTTTTGTATGGCCAGATATCGGAGCAGCACCAGAGGATCCACCTGTCTTCCAGCCAGATGGTGACCACTTGACGTAACCCTGGCAACGAGTGGATTTCTTTTGTTCTTCCACTTTATTGTAAAATTATTCTTTTGAGGCGTTTAGCCGGCGAGCACGTGTTAGCTCATATTGCACCTTTAATTACTTTCTGCCTACGGGCTGTAACATGATTGACAAATCCTAGGGTTGATCATGTATGACTGAAACTCTTGCTAGTCCTGACATTTTGTACGACTAGCTTCATGATCATCCGAATATGTAATGTATGGGACGCCTTGCTATTATATATTTGGTGCTCTGATATCTTGTATACTGTTACTACTTGCTTGGGATTGAGACAATAGGCTTGTTCATGACCATAGGAGACTGTTGGCTTGTAGTTAAACCCTCATGTATCTAGACAGCCGTGATCGTATAGCGAGGTGGGTGGCACTTCAATATACGTAGCTGGCTATGTACGCCCCCGCTCTCCAGTATTCTGGTTCTGGGGCGTGACATGGTTTAAGTGGTGGCCCATGCAGGTCTTGTAAATCAAGATATGTGAGGGTTTACCGAATAGATGTCTCAATCAGTATTCGCCCTTGATCTCTGCTCGTATCTTCAAATCCCTGAGAATCTTGACCTGATCACAAGCTTGTATCGTTGATCTGTCATGGTCCTTACTTATTGTTCCCTATGTCGTCTTCTTCAGCGGCATTGTTCCTGGACCTGCCGATCAGCAAGGCGGTGCACCTCCAGCGGACCAGCAGCATCCCGGAGATCAAGCCCAGCATTCCGGAGTAGCCTCCAGAGTCGAGCCTATTGGAGAAGAGCCACCAGTCCAGCCAGTTCAGCCTGCCGAGCCTGATGATGGCACTTTGGTGGGTCTCATCAGGTCCCTATTAGATTCCCAGGATCGTCATGGAGATGCCTTGCACCAGGCGGTGGCAGATGCTTTGACCAGAGGCGATCATCAGGGTAATAGCGCGGCCAACAGCTTCAAGCGCTTGAACCCTCCCTTCTTCGACGGCAGTGAAGATGCGATCGCTGCAGATGCATGGCTTCAGGACACAGAGGTGATTCTAGAAGCAGCCAGGACTCCAGAGAACGAGAAGGTGGCCGTGGTACGCCTGCAGTTACTAGATCTTGCCCGTAGCTGGTGGGCAGCACAGGCCGAAGGATTAGTAGCCCCTATTTCATGGGCAGTATTCAGAGAGAGATTCCAGACAAAGTATTTTGATGCTGTAGCTCGGTATGATCTACAGACGAGGTTCACCAATCTGAAGCAGATGGACAGGACAGTCGATGGATATACGGCCGAGTTTTCCAGACTCAGTCGGTTTGCTCCCACCTTGGTGGCAACCGAGTATGATAGAGCCCAGCGATTCCAGCAAGGGCTTCACCTGGAGATTCTATTGGCAGTTGAACAGTTTGAGCATCAGACTTTTGATGCAGTCTTGAGAGCAGCTAGGAGGCATGAGTATACCTCCCAGAGGATCGTGGATAGGACTGGGGGTCGGAAGCGATCTCACGGTCAAATGAATCAGTCATCAGCTCCAGCCCCGGCAGCCAGGGCTTTGACCATTGGAGCCCTGAGGCGGGCGACCTCAGTGACGTCGGTTCAGCATTCAGCCCCGATGCACCCTCAGCAGCAGAGCAGAAGCAGTCTTCCGCAGTGGGATGTTCACACTGCGGAAAGCCAGGGCATGTGGTGTCTGAGTGTCGCAGAGCACAGGGTTTGTGCTTGGCTTATGGTGCCCCAGACCACAGGATTGGGAACTGCCCGAACAGGGGGAGTTCATCCTCAGCCCTCACTTGTCCTTCGGTGAGAGGACCAGTACCAGTCCAACAGTAGCAGCAGCTACAGTACCCGTTCTCGAGGCCGTTGCCAACGCAGGCCCAGGCGTTCCAGCAACAGAGACCGCAGCAGTATGCCCAAGCCCAAGCCCTGATCCAGAGTAGGCAGAGGAATTTTCAACAGAGGGGACCCGCACCCAGAGGACATGGTCAAGTGCTGGCTTTGACCATGGAAGAGGAAGGAATAGCACCAGGTGAGGTGGTGGCAGGTACTATTCTCGTCAACACCTTTTCAGCTTCAGTATTATTTGATTCTGGTGCCTCGCATTCATTTATGTCTGCACGATTCGCAACACGGATAGGAATGGAGCCCGTGTCATTATCAGTAAGGCTCAATATACTTACTGGTAACGGACTTGTGGGAGTAGATAGAGTGTTTTCCTCGTGTCGGATCGTAGTTAGCGGTAGAGAATTCCCCGCTAGATTGATAGAGTTTTCGATGGCCGATTATGATGTGGTCTTAGGGATGGATTAGTTAAGGGACCAGTATGCTAGGATAGACTGCCACATTGGCAGGATTGTTTTTAGCATTCCAGGCGAGCCAGAGTTTTCCTTCTCTCGAGGCGAGGTTGAGTCTTCTTTTCCGGTATTGCGGATGGCAGTAGCAGCAGTACAGTTGCCCAGGATAGTAGAAGAGTTTCCAGATGTTTTCCCAGAAGAGCTTCCAGGGATGCCGCTAGAGCGAGAGATCGAGTTCACCATAGACTTGATTCCTGGGACAGCTCTAGTGTCGGAGAGAGTCTACATGATGGCGCCGTCAGAGCTAGAGATATTGTACAAGATGATTGAAGAACTCAGAACCAAGGGATTCATTCGTGCTAGTGGATCGCCTTGGGGAGCCCCGATGCTTCTTGTGAAAAAGAAGGATGGTACGTCTAGGTTATGTGTAGATTATCGTACCTTGAACTCAGTGACAATCAAGAACAGATACCCTCTCCCGAGGATAGATGACTTGTTTGATCAACTCCAAGGGGCAGCAGTGTTCTCGAAGATCGACTTGCGATCAGGGTACCATCAGATCAGAGTCAGAGAGCAGGACATCCCAAAGACAGCTTTTAGATCCCGGTATGGGCATTGGGAGTTCCTTGTGATGCCATTTGGAGCAACCAATGCGCCGGCAATATTCATGGACCTCATGAATCGCATCTTCATGCCTTACTTGGATCAGTTTGTGATCGTGTTCTTGGATGACATCCTGGTCTATAGCAAGAGTGAAGCGGAGCATGAGCAGCATCTCAGAGTTGTTCTTCAGATCCTCAGAGAGCACCAGTTGTATGCCAAGTTTAGTAAATGCGAGTTCTGGCTCGATTGCATTTCGTACTTGGGTCATATCATCACCCGAGGAGGAGTTGAAGTGGATCCCCAGAAGATTGTGGCCATTGAATCGTGGCCGGTGCCCAGCACAGTTACAGAAGTTCGCAGTTTTCTTGGATTGGTCGGCTACTACCGGCGGTTTGTTTCAGACTTTGCTCTGATTTTAGCGCCATTGACCCAGTTGACCCGCAAGGATGCACAGTTTATTTGGACAGCAGAGTGTCAGAGTTCTTTCGAGCAGTTGAAGCGAGGCCTGATAACAGCTCCTATTCTCACGCTTCCAGATGGGACCGGAGGATTCTCAGTGTACTGTGATGCTTCAGGCAGAGGTTTAGGATGTGTTCTGATGCAGCATGGGAAGGTAATAGCTTATGTGTCACGACAACTTCGTGATCATGAGAGAAATTACCCAACCCATGACTTAGAGCTGGCAGCTGTAGTATTTGCACTTAAGTTGTGGAGACACTACCTGTATGGATATAGGGTGGAGATTTTCACCGACCACAAGAGCCTGAAGTATGTTTTCACCCAGAAGGATCTCAATATGCGTCAGAGAAGATGGCTAGAGCTGCTAGTGGATTATGATGTCAACCTGCAGTATCACCCAGGAAAGGCCAACGTTGTTGCAGATGCATTGAGCAGGAGAGCCGGAGTTTATTTCCTAATAGCACAACCAGAGCTGTTAGCCGATCTTCAGAAGATGGGAATAGAAGTTGTCCTCCCTTCCAGAATGGCATTGATGGCCAGCATGCAAGTTCAGTCTACTATAGTCGAGAGGATCCGATGGCGCAGTCAGCAGATTCAAAGCTTCAGCGACTCAGAGCAGAGTGCGAGGCAGAACGAAGACCAGAATTATATATCCATGAAGACGGTACCCTTCGACATGGAAAGCGTCTTTGTATACCCAGTGGAGATATCAGACAGGAGATCATGACAGAGGCTCACAGTTCACAGTATTCCATCCATCCCGGTGGCACGAAGATGTACCGTGATATCCGCCAGCACTTTTGGTGGAATGGCATGAAGAGGGAGATAGCTCGGTTTGTCTCTCGGTGTTTGGTTTGCCAACAAGTTAAAGCTGAACATCAGAGGCCGGCTGGACTTCTTCAGCCCTTGCCGATCCCAGAATGGAAGTGGGAGCATATGACCATGGATTTTGTGACCGGATTGCCTAGATGCCCAGCTGGTAGAGATGCTATCTGGGTTATAGTTGATCGGCTCACGAAGGTGGCTCACTTTCTTCCGTTCAGAATAGGTCAGTCGACGGCTCAGCTAGCGGAGATGTATCTTCGGCAGATTATCAGATTGCACGGAGTACCAGTCAGTATCACCTCGGACCGAGATTCAAGATTCACATCGCACTTTTGGCGTAGCTTACAAGAGAGTTTGGGGACTCATCTCCAGTTCAGTTCAGCGTATCATCCGCAGACCGATGGCCAGTCGGAACGTACGATCCAGACTCTTAAAGACATATTACGGTCCTGTACACTTGACTTCGGTGGTTCATGGGAAGATCACTTGTACCTGGTAGAATTCTCGTACAATAACAGTTTCCAGGCCAGTATTCAGATGGCACCGTTCGAGGCACTGTATGGTAGGAAGTGCCGATCCCCACTAGCATGGGACGATGTCGGAGAGAGACAGATGCTCGG
Organism: Iris pallida; assembly: GCA_029216955.1. NCBI lineage: Eukaryota > Viridiplantae > Streptophyta > Magnoliopsida > Asparagales > Iridaceae > Iris > Iris pallida. The sequence continues at coordinate 20,356 of JANAVB010005837.1, forward strand.
TCCAGAAATGATTGCTCAGACAGTTAAGGTGGTCAGAAGAGTCCGAGATCATCTTCGAGTAGCACAAGATCGCCAACATCATTGGGCCGATTCTCATCGGCGACCCCTTGAATTTTCTGTCGGCGATCATGTATTCCTTAGGATCTCGCCTACCCGTGGCGTCATTCGTTTCGGCGTACGGGGCAAGCTTAGTCCTAGGTATATAGGACCGTTTGACATTCTGGAGCGAGTAGGAGATGTATCCTATCGTCTCGCTCTTCCACCATCGCTACGTGAGGTGCATGACGTATTCCATGTATCTCAACTGCGACGGTATATCCCGGACCCGAGCCACATCCTGGATCATTCGGAATTGGTTGTTGGTACCAACCTTTCGTATGAGGAGAGGCCCGTGTCTATATTAGACCGAAGAGAGAAGACACTCAAGAACAAGACTATCAAGTTAGTCCGAGTTGCTTGGGGTCATCACTCTTTGGGTGAGTCAACGTGGGAGCGTGAAGATGACATCCGATCGCGATATCCCGACCTGTTCGACTCATGAGGTATCATATCTATCTTATGCCTCATGCCATCGATTCTTTGCTTGTATGATTGATTGTTTGTCTAGTTATAACTTGCTTGTGATTAGTATAGCTTGTTCTTGCCACTCTAGCCTCTTGATTAAATTCCGAGGATGGAATTCTTTTAAGGTGGGTAGAGTTGTAATGCCTGTAGTTCGTATTACGTATCTTGGAGTACGTGTACGTATTTGTTCTTGTATTGCATATCTCTTAGCTTGGCCCAGTTTATTTTGGGTTGGTTCGGCTAGACTTGGGTTGCCTTGGTTCATCATGAACCAAGGGGAGAACCCCTACCTACCACCACCATCATCCTTTATTAAACCATTCCTTTAATTCTCTCTCTTTATTTACTTCTTCTTCTCCCACCATTACTTCTTCAACCACCAGGAGAGTGAGAGAGAGAGAGAGCTTAGGCAAGTGCATCTTGCTTCATAGAGGAACATAAATTTTTATTGTTCTATTCTCTTCTTCACAGCATTCTAAGACACTTTAGTGCTTGGCATTTTTAATTTCCATGGCTAAATTCTTCTAGATCTAAGATTATAGTATTTTTGGATTTTTTGGGTTTTGATCTATTTAACTTTATTATTTCTAAGTTTTGATGGTTTCATGTTGTAGAGAATTTCGTTCTACCCCATTTTGACCTATGGAAGTCCAAATTTAGGCTTACGATAAAGGTTTTATGGAGCTTGGAAGCTATGGGTTCCATGGCCATCCTTCTCAGATTTTCTGAGAAGATGGGAACCCACTTATCCAGCCGCATGAGATTCATTCACTTAGCCGCATGAGATTCATTTTACTTAGCCGCATAAATGGGTACCCACTTACTCAGCCGCATGAGATTCATTCACTTAGCCGCATGAGATTCATTTTACTCAGCCGCATAGATGGGTACCCACTTACCCAGCCGCATGAGATTTACTTGCTCAGCCGCATGGGTACCCACTTACTCAGCCGCATAGATGGTTACCCACTTACCCAGCCGCATGAGATTTACTTGCTCAGCCGCATGGGTACCCACTTACTCAGCCGCATAGATGAGTACCCATCTACTCAGCCGAATAGATGAGTACCCATCTACTCAGACGCATAGATGAGTACCCATCTACTGTCGCATGAGCCCCCAATTCACCCTTGGTCGTATAGTGTTTAATTTGGTTGTTTTTTTCTTGCCCTATTTGGCTGATTTATGGCCCGAATTTTTCCCAACTTCCAACATGAAAATTGTAGATCTTTTCCTTGGCTTCCAGAATATGTTATTAACTATTTATGCAACTTTTCTCATTTATAATGTTGTAAGGATAGAACACGATAGTGGCCCGTCATGGCACACTCTTGATAAGTAACCCTGACATGATACACCTCGATATGCTGTTACGACAGCTAGTACGGCATGACAAGTATGAAAGACCTGGACACCGTGGGCGATTGTGTTTGTACAAATAAATTGATACTGTCTTGCATCATGTCTAGGATGGGGATCCCTGAGTACCACGGTCAGGGGTGCCTACTAAAATTGACTAAGGCTAATTAACTAGAATGATTCATTAGTCATGAAGAGATTTCCAGCTACAGGCAATCCCGTTATCTGGGCACATTAAGTGGAATTGTAGCCTACCGATGAGTAGGGCACATTTCCAGCACACAGTCATGTGGTGCACCCTTTATAAACAGACATTCGACTCGGATAACCGGATGGTCTGCAGGGCTTGTGGCTGTTGGGATAATCTCATTGCATCTTGCTAGTAACTAGGCTGTGATAACCCTAGTTAGTTAAAAGTATCAAGCCGTACTCTTGATTGGCCGTGATTGATTGGATGAAGTTTATTCCAGCTTAGTCTTATCCTGATCCTGTGCAAGATTGGGACATGACATGATTATTGATGCTTGCCTTAACAATAACGATCAGGGGTCCAGTTCTGTTCAGGCGAAGGGTTATAACCCCGGTCCTTGTTTGGTTTAAGGGTTGTAACCTGGCTCCCGGAGCAGTTCTGTGTCCTCTCTTCATTTATTGTCTTATTGCAACCCCATGCCATGCTCGTCATGTTCTTTTACCTTATTTCAATACCATGATTATTTATACTGGCCTTAGAAATAAAGATCAGGGGTCCAGTTCTGTTCAGGCGAAGGGTTACAACCCCGGTCCTTGTTTGGTTTAAGGGTTGTAACCTGGCTCCCGGAGCAGTTCTGTGCCCTCTCTTCGTTTATTGTCTCCACTATACCAATAGTATTTGAGACGAGTTTCTATTCAGGTGAAGGGTTACAGCCCCGGTCCTTGTTTGGTTTAAGGGTTGTGACCTGGCTACTTGAATGGTTTCTTCGTACTCAGTTTACTGTTGTTATCTCTATTACTATCAGTTCTTTATTTACTATATTTAATATTCTATTGTGATAGACTGGTTTTAGTTTCTAAGTGAAGCCTTCTTTGTGGTACTTGCTCTTTCTGGGGTCTGACCCAGCTGGTTTTGTATGGCCAGATATCGGAGCAGCACCAGAGGATCCACCTGTCTTCCAGCCAGATGGTGACCACCAGACGTAACCCGGGCAACGAGTGGGTTTCTTTTGTTCTCCCACTTTATTGTAAAATTATTCTTTTGAGGCGTTTAGCCGACGAGCACGTATTAGCTCGTATTGCACCTTTAATTACTTTCTGCCTACGGGCTGTAACATGATTGACAAATCCTAGGGTTGATCATGTATGACTGAAACTCTTGCTAGTCCTGACATTTTGTACGACTAGCTTCATGATCATCCGAATATGTAATGTATGGGACGCCTTGCTATTATATATTTGGTGCTCTGATATCTTGTATACTGTTACTACTTGCTCGGGATTGAGACAATAGGCTTGTTCATGACCATAGGAGACTGTTGGCTTGTAGTTAAACCCTCATGTATCTAGACAGCCGTGATCGTATAGCGAGGTGGGTGGCACTTCAATATACGTAGCTGGCTATGTACGCCCCCGCTCTCCAGTATTTTGGTTCTGGGGCGTGACAGGGGCCGAGAGCGCAAGGGGCGCGGGGGCCGAATGCGCAGGGGGCGCGGAGGCTGAGCGCGCAAGGGACCCGGGGGCCGAATGCGCAGGGGCGCGGGGTCCAAGTGCGCATGGGGCGCGGGGGCCGAGCGTGCAAGGGGCGCGGGGGTTGAATACGCAGGGGGCACGGGGGCCGAGCGCGCAAGGGGCGCGGGGGCGCGGCAGCGCAAGACAGCTAGCACGCGGGCCAGCAGCGCGCTAAAGAGCGCGCGCGGGTGAGGCTGCACGGCGCTAAACAGCACAGCGGGGGAGGGATCTTCTTCTTCCTCAAGCTGAGAGGAAGAACTCTAATGGCCTCTAAACTTTGGAACATCACAACTTGGTCCATAAAACACGAAATCCGGATTTTCAAGAGTCTAACTTATGTAAAATTCAATTCTCTACAACATAGAAGCATTAAATCAAGCAAAAATCCAAGTTTGGTAGATCAAACCCAAAAAATTCCGAAAATGGTAGAAACTTAGATCTAGGAGAATCCAAGCTCCAAATCCAAAAATATCAAGTTCTAATATTGTTCCAAATCATCTAATTAAGCTAATAGACAAATAAAATTTGGTCTTCATATGGTGGCAAGATGTACTTGCCTATGGGTGGGGTGTTGTATGGAAGAAGGAAGAAGAAGAAGAAGGAGTTAGAAATTAATAGGGGAAGTAATGAGAAGAGAGAATGGTTGGTGGGGATTTAATGAAGGTGGTTGTGGTGGAATAGGGGTGGAGTATAGGCTAAAGTGTTCCATATGGTTTAAAATCAAACCATCCCAACTAAAACCGAGCTGAGCCGAAACCCAAAATACGAGAAAACCCAAAAAAATCCCTCAAGTCGAGAAAAATAAAAATACATGCCAAAATCCAACTACGAGTATAAATACGAAATACGAGAAATGAGGGTGACAACTCTACCCACCTTAAAAGAATTCCGTCCTCAGAATTTAATTAAGGAGCTAGAGACTGCCACGGCAAGCTACACTAAGCACCAACAACTACACTAAGCAGTTCAATCATACAATCATACATGCAAGTAAGGGATGGAAAGCATCAGGCGTAAGGAAGACATTATACCTTACGAGTCAAACAACTTGGGATATCGCGATCGGATGTCGTCCTCATGCTCCCACGTTAACTCACCTAGAGAGTGATGACCCCAAGCAACACGGACTAAGCTAATAGTCTTGTTCTTGAGCATCTTCTCCCTCCGGTCCAATATAGACACGGGCCTCTCCTCATACGAAAGGTTGGTACCAACAACCAATTCCGAATGGTCTAGGATATGGCTCGGGTCCGAGATATACCATCGTAATTGGGACACATGGAATACATCATGCACCTCACTTAGCGACGACAGAAGAGCAAGACGATAGGATACATCTCCTACTCGCTCCAGGATATCGAACCGCCCTATATACCTAGGACTAAGCTTTCTCCGCACGCCAAAGCGAATGACGCCGCAGTTAGGCGAGATCCTAAGGAATACATGGTCGCCGATAGCAAACTCTAAGGAACGCCGATGGGCATCGGCCCAATGTCGCTGGCGATCTTGGGCAACTCGAAGATGATCCCTGACTTTTCTGACTACTTCAACTGTCTGGACAATCATTTTTGGGCCAAGCATCTGCCTCTCTCCAACATCGTCCCATGCTAACGGGGATCTGCACTTCCTACCATACGGTGCCTCGAATGGTGCCATCTGGATGCTGACCTGGAAACTGTTATTGTACGAGAACTCCACCAGGTACAGGTGATCCTCCCACGAACCACCGAAGTCAAGGGTACAAGATCTCAACATACAAGTGTCTGGATTGTACGCTCTGACTGACCATCTGTCTGTGGATGATATACTGAACTGAACTGGAGACGAGTTCCCAAACTCTCTTGCAGGCTACGCCAAAAGTGTGATGTGAATCTTGAATCCCTGTCCGAGGTGATACTGACGGGCACCCTATGAAGCCTGACAATCTGCCTGAGGTACATCTCTGCTAGCTGAGCCGTAGACTGCCCAACTCTGAATGGAAGAAAATGAGCCACATTCGTGAGTCGGTCAACTATAACCCAAATAACATCTCTACCAGCTGGGGATCTAGGCAATCCAGTCACAAAATCCATGGTCACATGCTCCCACTTTCATTCTAGAATCGGCAAGGGGTGAAGAAGTCCAGCGAGCCTCTGATGTTTAGCTTTAACCTGCTGGCAAACCAAATACCGAGAGACAAACCGGGCTATCTCCCTCTTCATGCCATTCCACCAGAAATACTGACGAATATCTCTATACATCTTCGTACCACCGGGATGAATAGAATATTGTGAATTGTGAGCTTCTGCCATGACTTTCTGTCTGATATCTCCACTGGGTAGACAAAGACGAGTGCCATGCCGAAGTGTACCATCTTCATGGATACATAACTCTGGCCTTCTTCCTGCCTCACACTCTGCTCTGAGTCGCTGAATCTTGAAATCTGTAGATTGCGCCATCCGGATCCTCTCAACTATGCTGGATTGAACCTGTAGACTGGCCATCAATACCACGTTGGTAGGAAGAACCACTTTAATACCCATCTTCTGAAGATCTGCCAATAATTCTGGTTGCGCCGTTAGAAAATAAATTTCGGCTCTCCGGCTCAATGCATCTGCTACAATGTTGGCCTTCCCTGGGTGATACTGCAAGTCCACATCGTAATCCACCAGTAGCTCGAGCTATCTCCTCTGCCGCATGTTAAGGTCCTTCTGGGTGAAACATACTTCAGGCTCTTGTGATAAGTAAATATCTCCACTCTGTCTCCGTACAAGTAGTGCCGCCAAAGCTTAAGCGCAAATACTACTTCTGCCAGTTCCAAGTCGTGGGTCGGGTAATTCTTCTCCTGATCACGAAGTTGACGTAATGAATAAGATATTATCTTTCCATGCTGCATCAAGACACATCCCAATCCTCTACCTGAAGCGTCGCAATAAACTGTGAATCCTCCGGTCCCATCTAGAAGTGTGAGAATGGAAGCCGTTATCAAACCTCGCTTCAATTTCTCAAATGATTCCTGGCACTCTGCTGTCCAAGCAAACTGCACATCCTTGCAGGTCAACTGGGTCATCGGCGCCGAAATCCTTGTAAAATCTAAAACGAATCACCGGTAGTAGCCGGCCAATCCAAGAAAGCTGCGAACCTCTACCGCTGAACTAGGTACTGGCCATGTCTCGATAGCCACAATCTTCTGGGGATCCACTTCCACTCCTCCTCGGGTAATGATGTGACCCAAGTACGAAATGCGATCGAGCCAAAACTCGTATTTGCTGAACTTGGCGTACAACTGGTGCTCTCTAAGCGTCTGAAGGACAATCCTGAGATGCTGCTCATGCTCTGCTTTGCTCTTGCTGTAGACCAGGATATCATCTAGGAACACGATCATGAACTGATCCAAGTAAGGCATGAAAATACGATTCATGAGGTCCATGAATACAGCCGGCGCATTGGTCGCTCCAAAGGGCATAACAAGGAACTCCCAATGCCTATATCTCGATCTAAATGCTGTCTTCGGGATGTCCTGCTCTCTGACTCTGATCTGGTGGTATCCTGACCGCAAGTCTATTTTCGAAAACACTGAAGCCCCCTTGAGTTGGTCAAACAAGTCATCTATCCTCGGGAGAGGGTATCTGTTCTTGATTGTCACTGAGTTCAAGGTACGATAGTCTACACATAACCTGGACGTACCATCCTTTTTTTTCACAAGAAGCATCGGGGCTCCCCAAGGCGATCCACTTGCACGAATGAATCCCTTGGTCCTTAATTCTTCAATCATCTTGTACAAAATCTCCAACTCTGAAGGCGCCATCCTGTAGACTCTCTATGATACTGGTGCTGTCCCGGGGATCAAGTCTATAGTGAACTCGATCTCCCGCTCTGGCGGCATCCCTGGAAGTTCCTCTGGGAAGACATCTTGGAACTCTTTAACTATCCTTGGTAACTGCACTACTGCTACTGCCATCTGCAATACTGGGGAAGATGGCTCCACTGCGCCTCTGGAAAATGAAAACTCTGGCTCGCCTGGAATACTAAAGATAACCCTGCCAACATGGCAGTCTATCCTAGCATACTGGTTTCTCAACCAATCCATGTCTAAGACTACATCATAGTCTGCCATAGGAAATTCTATGAATCTAGTGGAGAACTCTCTACCGCTAACTACGATCCGACACGAAGAAAACACTCGATCTACTCCCACAAGACCATTACCAGTAAGTATATTGAGCCTTACTGATAATGACTCAGGCTCCAATCCTATCCGTGTCATGAATCGTGCAGACATGAATGAATACGATGCACCAGAATCAAACAATACCATTACTGGAGAGGAGTTGACGAGAATAGTACCTGCCACTACCTCACCTGGTGCAACTTCTTCTTCTATAGTCATCATCATTGCCTGACCTTGTCCTCTAGCTGCGGGTCTCCTCTGCTGGAAACCTCTCTGCCTGTTCTGCACTTGGGCTTGGGTATACTGCTGCTGGTTTTGCTGATGAAACGCCTGGGCCTGAGGCAATAATGGCCTCGGGTACTGCTGCTGCTGCATAGGTGCTGGTTCCCTAACCGATGGACTGGTTAGGTTGGAAGAGGATGAACTACCCCTATTCGGGCAGGCTCCTATTTTGTGATCTGCCGCTCCACAAGACAGGCACAATCCCTACACCCTGCGATAATCCGCCACTACATGGCCTGGCTTCCCGCAATGAGAACATCCCATCGTGGAAGTCCGCTTCTGCTTCTGCTGCTGCGGATACGTCGGGGTTGAATGTTGAACCGACGTCACAGAGGCCTCCCGCCTCGGAGTTCCAATAGTCAAACTCCTAGCTGCCGGGGCTGGAGCTGAGGATTGGTTCATCTGACTGTGGGACCACTTCCTACCTCCGGTCCTATCCACGATTCTCTGGGAGGTGTACTCATGCCTCCTAGCTGCTCTCAAAACCGCATCGAATGTCTGGTGCTCGAACTGCTTAACCGCCAATAAGATCTCCAAATACAGTCCCTGTTGGAACCGCTGAGCCCTATCAAACTCGGTTGCCACCAAGGTAGGGACAAACCTACTGAGTCTAGAAAACTCAGATGCATAACCGTCGACCGTTCTGCCTCCGTGCTTCAAGTTGGTAAATCTCGTCTGTAGGTCGTACCGAGCTACATCATTGAAATACTTCATCTGGAATCTTTCTCTAAATACTATCCAAGTAACAGGCGTCGCTAATTCCACGGCCTGCGCCGCCCACCAACTGCGAGCCAAGTCCAGCAACTGTAGGCGTACCACCACCACCTTCTCATTCTCAGGTGTCCTAGCTGCTTCCAGAATCACCTCGGCATCCTGAAGCCAAGCGTCCGCGGCAATCAGATCCTCGCTGCCGTCGAAGAATAGAGGGTTCAAGCGCTTGAAGCTGTTGGCCGTACTGTTCCCTGGATGACCGCCTCTAGTCAAAGCATCCGCCACTACCTGGTGCAAGGCATCTCCTCTACAATCCTGGAAAGCTATCAAGGTCCTGATGAGACCTACCAAGGTGCCATCGTCAGGCTCTGCAGGCTGGACGGGCCGAACTGGGGGCTCTCCTCCGGGAGGTACAACTCTGGAGGCTACTCCGGAATGCTGGGCTTGATCTCCGGGTTGCTGGTCCACGGGAAATGCTCCACCTTGCTGATCGGCGGGGTCAGGTACAGTGCCGCTGAAGAAGACGACACGGGAAAAACAATAAGAAAGGACCAGGACAGAACAACGATACAAGCACATAATCAGGGCAAAATTCCAGAGATTCAGAGGATATGAATGGAGATCAAAGACGAGTACTGATTGAGACATCTATTCGGTAAACCCTCACATATCTTGAATGCCAGGACCTGCATAGGCTACCACTTAAACCATGTGACGCCCCAGAACCAGAATACTGGAGAGCGGGGGCAAACATAGCCAGCTACGTATATTGAAATGGGATCCACCTCGCTATACGGTCACGGCTGTCTAGATATGAGGGTTTACTTTAAGCCAACGTTCTCTTAAGGTCCAGCCTATTGTCTTAATCTCAAACAAGTAATATAGTTACAAGATGTTAGATCACCAAATATACAATAAAAGGCGTCCCAAATATTACATATTCAGTTGATCATAAAGCTAGTCATACAAAATACGAGGACTAGCAAGAGTTAAGTCATACATGATCAACCCTAGGATTTGTTAATCATGTTTATAGCCCATAGGCAGAGAGTAAGTAAATGTGCATCGAGCTAACAGGTGCTCGTCGGCTAAACGCCTCAAAAGAATAATTTACAACGGAGTGAGTGAAACAAAATGGAAGAAGAACCCACTCGTAGCCCGGGTTCCTTCTAGTCGCCACCATTGGGCTGGAAGTTTGGTAGATCCTCTGGAGCTGCTCCAAAATCTGGCCACACAAAACCAGCTGGGTCGAACCCCAGAAAGAGCAAGTACCACAAAGGAGGCCACAAAATAAGGACAAAAGCCAACATATCAGAATCATAAGAAAATGGAAGAAAGTACAGGTAATAAGGTACAGCAGGACAATAAACGACTAGGAACATGGAACCATTCCGGAAGCCAGATTACAACCCGTAAACCAAACAAGGACCGGGGTTGTTACCCTTCGCCTGAATAGCACTTGTCTCTATCTATTTTTTGTTAAGACAAGTAAAACAAACATGTTTGGAAGGAACCAGGTACTAGGACTAGACAAGACTTAGACAGGGCTAGACAACATCCATCCGCAAGCGGCCAAGAAATTACTACGGCTTACTACTTTAACTAACAGGGTTATCACAAGCCTAAAGACTAACAAGATGCAATGAGAATTTTCCAGTCCCAAGTCCTGCAGACTATCTAGTTATCCTTCCGCGGGTTGAGAGTATGGTTGGGTACATCGCCCAGGAGACGATATACCCTTAGGTGACTTAGAGGTGCAACACATGACAGTGTGCTGGAAATGTGCTCTACTCGTCGGCAAGCTACAAGTCCATTAAAGCGCCCAGATAACGAGATTTGCTTGTGACTAAAAATTCTCCATGTTCTAGTTTGATCTAATCATTGGCCTAATCCAATTTAGTATGAGTCCCTGGCCGTGGTGCCTAGGGAGTCACATCCTAGACATGATGCAAGATAAGATAAGTAGATTTGCACAACGCAAAAAGAAAGAACACCCACGGTGTCAGGGCAAGTCAAGTACGACCAGTTATCAAGTCGAGTCAAGTCAAGAGTGCGCCGAGGCGGCCACTATCAAGATATCAAGTTACAGGAGATTAATTACAGGTCGCAGGTTACAAGTTAAAAATCCACAAGTTACAAGCACCCAACAAGTTACCGTCAAAATCAGATAATGCTTAGCCATAAATTAAAAACACAAAAAATTGTGTCAAGGCGTGTCGGGTCAAGTCAGTCGTGCTATGGGCATAAAGATCTCAGAGAGCAAAATTAGCAAGAGGAAAATCGAGGACCAAGGCGAACACCAAGGGTCAGGAGGAGAAGCCATGGCACAGGGTGCACCAGGCAAGGGGCTCGGGCAAACGGTGCCAAGAGACGCGCTCGGGAACGATCGCAGCGCGCCAAGGGGCGCGGGGAGCCAAGCGCGCAGGGGGCGCGGGGTCCAGGCGCGCAGGGGGCGCGGGGGCCGAGCGCACAGGGGCGCGGGGTCCAAGTGTGCAGGGGGCGCGGGGGCCGAGCGCGCAAGGGGTGCGGGGGCCGAGCGCGCAAGGGGCACGGGGGCCGAGTGCGCAGGGGGCACGGGGGCCGAGCGCGCAAGGGGGGCGGGGATCGAGTGCGCAGAGAGCGCGGGGGCCGAGCGCGCAAGGGGCGCGGGGGCCGAATGGGCAGGGGGCGCGGGGGCCGAGTACGCAAGGGGCGCGGGGGCCGAATGCGCAGGGGGCGCGGGGTCCAAGTACGCAGGGGGCGCGGGGGCCGAGCGCGCAAGGGGCGCGGGGGCCGAATGCGCAGGGGGCGTGAAGGCCGAGCGCGCAAGGGATACGGGGGCGCGGCAGCGCAAGGCAGCCAGCGTGCAGGCCAGCAGCGTGCTAAAGAGCGCGCGCGGGGGAGACTGCCCAGCGCTAAACAGCGCAGCGGGGGAGGGGTCTTCTTTTTCCTCAAGCTGAGAGGAAGAACTCTAATGGCCTCTAAACTTTGGAACATCACAACGTGGTCCATAAAATACGAAATCCGGATTTTCAAGAGTCTAACTTGTGTAAAATTCAATTCTCTACAACATATAAGCATTCAATCAAGCAAAAATCCAAGTTTGGTAGATCAAACCCAAGAAATTCCGAAAATGGTAGAAACTTAGATCTAGGAGAATCCAAGCTCCAAATCCAAAAATGTCAAGTTCTAATGTTGTTCCAAATCATCTAATGAAGCTAATAGACAAATAAAATTTAGTCTTCATGTGGTGGCAAGATGCACTTGCCTATGGGTGGGGTGTTGTGTGGAAGAAGGAAGAAGAATAAGGAGTTAGAAATTAATGGGGGAAGTAATGAGGAGAGAGAATGGTTGGTTGAGATTTAGTGAAGGTGGTTGTGGTGGAATGAGGGTGGAGTATAGGCTAAAATGTTCCATATGGTTTAAAATCAAACCATCCTAACTAAAACCGAGCCGAGCCGAAACCTAAAATACGAGAAAACCCAAAAAAAATTCCTCAAGTCGAGAAAAATAAAAATACATGCCAAATTCCAACTACGAGTATAAATACGAAATACGAAAAATGAGGGTGACAGTACATGTGTTAAGTTAGAAGACTATCGGTATCAGCGGTAATATGGACGTGATACACGTTAATCATGAATAATTTTTTGTGGACCTATTACTCTTCTGCGCACTGGTGGTGCGAGTAATATATTTTGAGACAAAACCCAATAGAGGTAATATGGACGTGATAGGTTCTGTGGTCTTAACACCATGATTTTATCCCAGGTTGGGTACAGGTGTTAAGTCAAGAGACTATCGGTATCAGAGGTAATATGGACGTGACACACGATAATCAGGACCAGGAAGTTTTCTCAGAGATGGCAATAAGCCTTGTAAACTCCGGCGGGGTGAAGCATCAGGGTAAAAGTTCAGAGGTATTCAAGTATACGTGACTTGTCACCCAGGGGGATGTAATGTGAATCCACTCGGAGCTAATAGAGTATAAGTTCATAGGTACTTGGTGTACATAACTCGACAGTCTAGGAGATTTGGTGGTTTGAGCAAGTACCAGCATGTCATTAGACAGTATTTCTTCAGGAACTTGCCCTTTATGGACATCATGAGCAAGTCTCCATTCTAGTTTGCGAGCCGGTATGTGCCGTTGGAGAATACAGTCTCGATGATGAATTGACCCTCCCATTTGGGTTGGAATTTGCCAACGATTTTGTGAGTCATGGCCATCGATCTACGAACGGCCAAGACGAGATTGCCTACTTGGAATGTCCTCTGCTTGACTTTCTTATTGAAGGACCGAGAGATGCGTGCTTGATAGAGCTCGATGCTTTGTTGAGCCTGCAAACGCTTCTCATCTAAGGCTTCCAATTCTTGTAGCCGTCGGCGGTAGTTATCGTCTGACGTCAACCGGTGAGTGAGGGCCACACAAAGTGAGAGGATCTGGGTCTCCAATAGGAGAACTACCTCGCTCCCGTACACCAGACAGAATGGTGTATTTCCTGTAGCCGTCCGACTCATAGTGCGGTATGCCTATAAGCATTCGCCCAGCTTTTCATTCCAGTCGCGCTTGTTTAAAGACACGAACGTTTTGAGAAGCTTGATTATGGTCTTGTTAAAAGCTTCAGCCAGACCATTAGCCGATGGGTTGTATGCCGTTGAAGCCACGTTCTAGATTCGATTCTTGTCACAGAATCGATAGAAAGCATGGCTTGCGAACTTTGCCAGTGGAACAGCTTTCGCCCACTTGGAGAAGTAGTCAGTGATTGCAAGTATAAACCGGTGTCCTCTAGACGACGGCAGGATGATTGGGCCAATGTGAAGCCCATGCTTGTTTTTATTTTTATTATTATTAATTGTTTTGTTAAAGCCCAAACCCCAAGCCCAATGACTTAAGCCTTTTAGTTTAAACCCACTAAACTCCCTGACTAACCCTTACCCCCACGAACCCAGTCTTTCCCCTCTCTCCACGTGACCCCCTATATCTATGGATCTCAATTCTGACATAGAGATTTAACTTTCTGAAACTTCTTCTCCACAATAGCTTTCTCCCTCACTACTTTCCCAAACCCCTCATATTTTCTTAACCACACCTCCATTCTCGAAGCCGAGGCCACCCTCATGCTCCCTGCGACATTTCGGTCGCGTAGACACCACTCTCGCCCCATTTTTTGTCGTGCCCCATCGGCCCCGCGATGCCACCAGTACCCCGCAGCGCCTCCCGCTGCCGCACCAGCACCTCCGTGACGCCACCAGCACCCCATATCACCTCACGCTGCCGCACCAGCACCCCCGTGCCGGCCTTCCAGCGCGGCCAGCAGCCCCGTCGGTGTTCCTCCATGCAAACCAGCTCCTCCCGCGCACGTCCTGCGCCCTTCGCGTATCTCCGTACGGCTTCTCCGTGTGTCCGCACGTCCCGTGCGTGCCCCGTACCAGTGCTCGACTCCTTTTCAATGTTCCGACGCTCCGTTTCGACCACGAGGCCTCCCCTCGGTGCTCCTTCATGCAAGTTTTTGGAAAGATTTTGTCCTAGAAACCGTCTTTTTATTCAGAACCCTTTTTTATGTCCCGGCCAATTGACAGAATAAAGCTCTGTCAATTGGAATAATTAGATTAGTGTAGAAATTGTTTCCTAAATTTATTGGTTGTGTGGTAGTAATAGATTGCTAATCTAATTGTTTAATGTTTAAAGGCTGTGGGTGATTATTAGGTGTAAAACCACTAAATTTCTACTATATTTTTTTATTATTAACTTTGGTGCTGATTTAAAAATTTTGTATTGTACGTCACGTAGTCGTATTGTACGTCGTGTACGAAATTTTTTTTTTTTCGAAATTGCTCGACGAGTACGAATATGTGCAAGCGTACATATTTTTAGAAAAATATTTTTCTATTTTTATGGTTTCAAAATAATATAGGTAATAATTATTTCTAGCTATCATTTCAAGTTTTTGATTTTAATTATGAAAAGCCTTTCATTTATGCAGTTATAATTATAAAGTATTTTTCCTATAAAATGCTATATTAGAAAGTATATTTATGCAAAGAATATTTGTGCATACATATATATTTGTAATTATTTATTGGTTTATTTTAAGCATTAATATAATTTTCAAAATTATTATTATTAGTATTTATGGAAAATATATTTCAAAATTATTGTAGAGATTTAAATCTTGATTTGAATCTATGAATTTATTTAAATAGTTAATATTTGAAATTTGAATTATTCCATTGATTTTAAACCAAGAATTTAATTAGATTTAAATTTGATTGGAAGTTGGACTTGGATTTATATTTAGATTTGGATTTAAATGATTTTAAATTAAATAGTAAATTATCGACTTGGGTTTTAAACAAATCCTAATCCCTATCCAATTGGGAATTCCCACATCCTATAAATAGGCAGGTACTCCTCCAATATTTTATCATCCACATTATTCCTCCACAAATATTTTTCCATGAAGTGCGTGCACCGTGTCCGTGTTCCACCATCCACAATCTTATTCCATATATTTTACAAGTACATTATTTTCTTCTTCGTGTCGGACACATCCTCCGACACCAACAAATTCCTAATCTCAGCCCCTGTCCACTACCCTACCCGACGTCCACACCCTCGCCACAAACCACCATCCGAACCCCGTCCCCGTCGTGTCAGACACACCCGACACGACTCATCCAAATCCTAACCCTAACGACGACCATGGCCGGCCATCTCCACCAATTCTCGATAGCACCTCCGTGCAGCCACCCACGCCGAGACCACCAACACAAACCCGTCCACCGCACCCAACCACCAGGACCGCCATCGCGGCCACCCTCTTCTGACACAACCCCGTCGTCTCCCCACACCATCATCGTCGCCACAACCAATCCTGTCTCCACCTACCGGACCACCACGACCCAACGTCCCAGTCATCCCGACTGGTTTGACCGACCACCGCCACACCATCATCTCCAAGTCTACAGCAACCCAATCCCGGCCAAAATTATACACGACCAGCCGCCCGTCGACTTCACAACCACCAGGACCAACCACCACAACCGAAGAAAAACTCCAAAAATTAAACCCTAACCCTAGACTGACCTTGCCGGAGCTTCGCCGCCGCGCTTCCAGCGTCCGCCGCGTCCGGCCGCCCTCCGCAGATCCTTGCCGCTCCCACGTTCCCGACCGCCGAACTTCGAGCCGCCCTCTGCCGCGTTGACCGACGAGACGAGCGCCGCCCTCCGCCCGTCTCGACATCGTCGCGAGCTGCGTTCTCCACTGACCTCCACCGTGGGTCTCCTCCTGCGGCCTTCGCCATCGTCCCCGCGTGCCGCCCCGGTCTCGGCAGCGCCGGCGAGCCACGCCTCGTCGCGTGCGTTCGCACCTTCGCCGAGAACCCCTTCCTCCGTTCCCTCTTTCTTCCTTCGCCGCGCCTCCGGCCCACAGCTCTCCGCCGAACCCCCTCTCAGCCTCGCCGCCTCTCTCTCACTCCGACCCCCCTTTCACCCTTTTCTCCTCGACCCTCCGCGTCTCTCGGCTCACCCCGTCTCTCTCTCTCTCTCATTTCTCTTCCTGACCCCTCATTTATTTCCCAATTTATTTTTTTCTTTCTTCTTCTCACTTGGGTTGATGTTCAGCTGGAAACAGCTTTAATTACTGCTTTTTATTTCCTTTCTCTTTTTTTTACTTTTATGTTCTCCTCGTAGGAGGAGAACAGTACATAAAATTGTTATGAGTTTTCTCGCAGTACATAAAATTGTTATGTATTTTTACCATTATTATTATTATTATTATTATTTTTATTACTAGCATTAATATTATAAATTTCTACTAGTTACATTAATACTATCATAGTTAATTTCAAAATGAAGATATATTAATATTTTCTAAATTATACATATGCAAAAATATAGTATTTAGTTGGGCTAGATATAATTTCAAAAAAACTAAATTCTGAAAGTTTTATAATATTACTATATTATTATATTAGGGTTATTGGCCTACAGATCATATTTTTACAAAATAAAGTTGAGCCCTAAATAGTTTATAGATTCATGGTATTTATGATAAATATTTTTCCTACAAATATTTTGACTTATAAGAACTAGTTTTAGAATTATAAATATTTTCTAAAACTCATATATATATATATATAAATATTTAATTATCCATTATTTCTTTGATTTTCTCCTGTCCGTACCCAAGTCCTCTTGTTCATAATCTTTCACCCATTTCGAGACTACCTTATGTCCACCCTAACTAAATTGACCGTCCCGGACCCATTGGAACTGTCCGTGCCACTATCCGAGTTCCCCTTGTACAGTTGTTGCACCAAAGTCACAGTTCGTGCCACATTGATCATCGCAGCACACCAGGCACCCTATCAGGCAAGACACCTTGCCATTTGCTGTTTAATTATTTTAGCTCATATTTCATGCATGTTTATTATTTTCTTTATGCAAAATAAACTGTGATACATGGCATAACTGTTAGAACTTACTGTTCATTTATTTTCCTGCTATGTATTATTTTTCTCACATTAAACCTAGATTTAAGGGACCACCTTGTGTGTTGCATTCATTGGCCTTGACACGTTATAACACGAGGTTGTGTGTCGCATGTAGAACACGGAAGTGCGTGATTGGCTGGCCATCAGTACGTACAAGCCGTACGATAGGAATAACCGCTAATAGAGATTGCATGCTAGTTTGACTTAGCGGTTATAGTGGTTTGTGTTGTGGATACAACACAGTAGGCATTGGGCCGGGAGGACAATTCCTTAGCGTATGGGCTTCGATACACTTTCCTTGTGACCTGGACTCTCCGTTGGAGATACGGGGTTGATGACCCATGATTACTGACGGCCACTGACGATTCTACGGAACGTCATGCTCTTACTGATGGGGCCTCTGGTGTCCAAGGGGGACTCCACTGATCCTATTCAGCCAGGGCCCATGCGTAGGAAGGATTGTTCTTAACTATATTTTACTTAGAACGGTAGGCTACCTTTATCCGTTAGGTACGAGTACTTTTGGTTTAGGTACTTGTATCTGACCGTGGCTTGGAACAATAACCTGTCACGGATTAGTTTGTCACATCTTGTCCTTGTTTGGTTGTAGGTGTGACTTACTACTTCGATGAGAAGGTATTGAACCTTGTTGGGGTCCGGATACCATATTGGATTCATAGCATGGAAAGATACGTCACCGTAAATTAGTTTACCATCTTCTGTCCTTGTTTGGTTGGGGGAATGGTACGCTCGTTCAGTAGGTGCATATTAGAACATGTTATAATTCGATTTACTTGTTTATTTGAGCAATATTTATTCAGTTTATATGGCATGATATTATGTGTCTTGTTACGTCCCTCTGAGGACCTGGTTATCTCTCCAGGGGTGTGCTATTGTCTTTCGCAGGTGTTCTAGCTCTAGCCGTGGTCCTCTCTATTTTTTTGAGGATGATTGCACTTGGATCGTCTTCGCTTCGCTCGCCAAATTTATATCTTTTCTTATGTATTTTTCCTTTACTTGTTGGTAGTGGATTTGTCTCCGCCCAACATATTGTATCAAGACAAATTCATTCTCATTATATGATCTTTTATTCATTTATTCTGTGTGGATGAGATTAGTTATGGTTCTACTGCATTTTACAGCTTATGTATTTATATGAGGTTTCCATATATTGGAGTATACTTCGTATGAATACAGCTGGCATGTCTACGTTCCTAGTCCTACGTATTTTGGGACTGGGGCGTTACATATTTTTGTGGTGGCCCATGCAGGTCAAGATAAAATTGTTTGGTTACTTTACCGTACCAAGCAAGCCTGCGTATAGGATTAGAAGTCTAGGATCTCATCCACATACTTGACCTCTTTCCTTGATTTTATCTACCATTTGACTCATCAATTGCATCTTGCTTGCTTCCTTCAATCCCTATTCTTATCTTTCCTTCGTGCTTGCTAGAGATTGACCCTACTAGTTAATTGTCCCAAACACCATTAGTTTAATTCTTTAAGTTGGGTAGAATACCTTATGAACTAGCAACCCCTTTGACCAAGTGCCCTATATTAGCAAGCTTATTTAGATCCTAGAATCTAGAGGACCTAACCCGTCTAGCCAACCAAGGACTTGGATAAAAAGACTATAGGACGACTATATGACTTAGAATCATTCTAGCTTCTTTAAAATCTTAATCTCTCGTACCTATGTGTTTACCGTTTTGACTAATGATGCTAATGTAGCCTAGTTTTGCAAGCTAAATTCTTTTTATCAAGCTTGTTCATGACATATGTTATTGGATGCATCCACTAATGTATTGTCTAATCAGAACCGGTACATGATGGTCTGATCAACCGAGTGCACTTTGGTTCGCTTTTGTCTATTATTCTACGTGGATGGAACATAGTTAATCTTGCCCTTAGAATCCCATCCACGACTGCCTTGACAATTCTTTTAAAATTATTCGATCGTCTTTGAATCACGTATTCGTATTCGATAACGTCTCCTTCAAACTCTATACTGCTTTCGCCTTCACCTATTTTAGGAGGACGAAAGCGTTATACTAGAGGTTCCCCTAGCTATCCTATCTCTTGTGACCATTAATACTCAATGTGGCTATATCTTTATCTTAACTACTCATCCTTTCCCTCGACCCTAAATCTACAATCTTGACTTTCTAATCACTTGAATTTAGGAGTGATTACACTCGCCTCTTAATCATATCCTCAACCTAGACTACGACCGTATAAACTTCGAACCCTTCTATCTACCGCTGTGCCTTCTTACCCCCTACGAATTTTTAATTTCGAGGACAAAATTCTTTTAAGTTGGGTAGGATGTAAAACCCTAAAATTTCTACTATATTTTTTTATTATTAAATTTGGTGCTGATTTAAAAATTTTGTATTGTACGTCACGTAGTCGTATTGTACGTCGTGTATAAAAATTTTATTTTTTGAAATTGCTCGACGAGTGCGAATATGTGCGAGCGTACATATTTTTAGAAAAACATTTTTCTATTTTTATGGTTTCAAAATAGTATAGGTAATAATTATTTCTAGCTATCATTTCAAGTTTTTAATTTTAATTATGAAAAGCCTTTCATTTATGCAGTTATAATTATAAAGTATTTTTCCTATAAAATGGTATATTAGAAAGTATATTTATGTAAAGAATATTTGTGCATACATATATATTTGTAATTATTTATTGGTTTATTTTAAACATTAATATAATTTTCAAAATTATTATTATTAGTATTTTTGGAAAATATATTTCAAAATTATTGTAGAGATTTAAATCTTGATTTGAATCTATGAATTTATTTAAATAGTTAATATTTGAAATTTGAATTATTCCATTGATTTTAAACCAAGAATTTAATTAGATTTAAATTTGATTGGTAGTTGGAATTGGATTTATATTTAGATTTGGATTTAAATGATTTTAAATTAAATAGTAAATTATCGACTTGGGTTTTAAATAAATTCTAATCCCTATCCAATTGAGAATTCCCACATCCTATAAATAGGCAGGTACTCCTCCAATATTTTTATCATCCACATTATTCCTCCACAAATATTTCTCTATGAAGTGCGTGCACCGTGTCCGTGTTCCACCATCCACAATCTTATTCCATATATTTTACAAGTACATTATTTTCTTCTTCGTGTCGGACACATCCCCCGACACCAACAAATTCCTAATCTCAGCCCCTTTCCACTACCCTACCCGACGTCCACACCCTCGCCACAAACCACCATCCGAACCCCGTCCCCGTCGTGTCAGACACACCCGACACGACTCATCCAAATCCTAACCCTAACGACGACAATGGCCGGCCATCTCCACCAATTCCCGATAGCACCTCCGTGCAGCCACCCACGCCGAGACCACCAACACAAACCCGTCCACCGCACCCAACCACCAGGACCACCATCGCGGCCACCCTCTTCTGACACAACCCCGTCGTCTCCCCACACCATCATCGTCGCCACAACCAACCCTGTCTCCACCTACCGGACCACCACGACCCAACGTCCCAGTCACCCCGACTGGTTTGACCGACCACCGCCACACCATCATCTCCAAGTCCATAACAACCCAATCCCGGCCAAAATTATACACGACCAGCCGCCCGTCGACTTCACAACCACCAGGACCAACCACCACAACCGAAGAAAAACTCCAAAAATTAAACCCTAACCCTAGACTGACCTTGCCGGAGCTTCGCCGCCGCGCTTCCAGCGTCCGCCGCGTCCGGCCGCCCTCCGCAGATCCTTGCCGCTCCCACGTTCCCGACCGCCGAACTTCGAGCCGCCCTCTGCCGCGTTGACCGAAGAGACGAGCGCCGCCCTCCGCCCGTCTCGACGTTGTCGCGAGCTACGTTCTCCGCTGACCTCCACCGCGAGACTCCTCCGGTGGCCTTCGCCATCGTCCCCGCGCGCCACCCCGGTCTCGGCAGCGCCGGCGAGCCACGCCTTGCCGCGTGCGTCCGCACCTTCGCCGAGAACCCCTTCCTCCGCTCCCTCTTTCTTCCTCCGCCGCGCCTCCGGCCCACAGCTCTCCGCCGAACCCCCTCTCAGCCTCGCCGCCTCTCTCTCACTCCGACCCCCCTTTCACCCTTTTCTCCTCGACCCTCCGCTTCTCTCGGCTCACTCCCGTCTCTCTCTCTCTCTCACTTCTCTCCCTGACCCCTCATTTATTTTCTAATTTATTTTTTTTCTTTCTTCTTCTCACTTGGGTTGATGTTCAGCTGGGAACAGCTTTAATTACTGCTTTTTATTTCCTTTATCTTCTTTTTTTACTTTTTATGTTCTCCTCGAAGGAGGAGAACAGTACATAAAATTGTTATGAGTTTTCTCGTTCGTAGTACATAAAATTGTAATATATTTTTACCATTATTATTATTATTATTATTATTATTATTATTATTATTATTACTAGCATTAATATTATAAATTTGTACTAGTTACGTTAATACCATCATAGTTAATTTCAAAATGAAGATATATTAATATTTTCTAAATTATACATATGCAAAAATATAGTATTTAGTTGGGCTAGATATAATTTCAAAAAAAACTAAATTCTGAAAGTTTTATAATATTACTATATTATTATATTAGGGTTATTGGCCTACAGATCATATTTTTACAAAATAAAGTTGAGCCCTAAATAGTTTATAGATTCATGGTATTTATGATAAATATTTTTCCTACAAATATTTTGACTTATAAGAACTAGTTTTAGAATTATAAATATTTTCTAAAACTCGTATATATATAAATATTTAATTATCCATTATTTCTTTGATTTTCTCCTGTCCGTACCCAAGTCCTATTGTTCCTAATCCTTCGCCCATTTCGAGACTACCTTATGTCCACCCTAACTAAATTGACCGTCCCGGACCCATTGGAACTGTCCGTGCCACTATCCGAGGTCCCCTTGTACAGTTGTTGCACCAAAGTCGCAGTTCGTGCCACATTGATCATCGCAGCACACCAGGCGTCCTATCAGGCAAGACACCTTTCCATTTGCTATTTAATTATTTTAGCTCATATTTTATACATGTTCATTATTTTCTTTATGCAAAATAAACTGTGATACATGACATAACTGTTAGAACTTACTGTTCATTTATTTTCCTGCTATGTATTATTTTTCTCACATTAAACCTAGATTTAAGGGACCACCTTGTGTGTTGCATTCATTGGCCTTGACACGTTGTAACACGAGGTTGTGTGTCGCATGTAGAACACGAAAGTGCGTGATTGGCTGGCCACCAGTACGTACAAGCCATGCGATAGGAATAACCGCTAATAGAGATTGCATGCTAGTTTGATTTAGCGGTTATAGTGGTTTGTGTTGTGGATACAACACAGTAGGCATTGGGCGGGGAGGACAATTCCTTAGCGTATGGGCTTTGATACACTTTCCTTGTGACCCGGACTCTCCGCCGGAGATACGGGGTTGATGACCCATGATTACTGACGGCCACTGACGATTCTGCGGAACGTCATGCTCTTACTGATGGGGCCTCTGATGCCCAAGGGGAACTACGCCGATCCTATTCAGCCAGGGCCCATGCGTAGGAAGGATTGTTCTTAACTACATTTCACTTAGAACGGTAGGCTACCTTTATCCGTTAGGTACGAGTACTTTTGGTTTAGGTACTTGTATCTGACCGTGGCTTGGAACAATAACTTGTCGCGGATTAGTTCGTCACATCTTGTCCTTGTTTGGTTGTAGGTGTGACTTACTACTTCGATGAGAAGGTATTGAACCTTGTTGGGGTCCGGATACCATATTAAATTCATAGCATGGAAAGATACGTTGCCGTGAATTAATTTACCATCTTCTGTCCTTGTTTGGTTGGGGGGATGGTACGCTCGTTCAGTAGGTGCGTATTGGAACATGTTATAATTCGATTTACTTATTTATTTGAGCAATATTTATTCAGTTTATATGGCATGATATTATGTGTCTTGTTACGTCCCTCTGAGGACCTGGTTATCTCTCCAGGGGTGTGCTATTGTCTTTCGCAGGTGTTCTAGCTCTAGCCGTGGTCCTCTCTATTTTTTCGAGGATGATTGCACTTGGATCGTCTTCGCTTCGCTCGCCAAATTTATATCTTTTCTTATGTATTTTTCCTTTACTTGTTGGTAGTGGATTTGTCTCCGCCCAACATATTGTATCAAGACAAATTCATTCTCATTATATGATCTTTTATTCATTTATTATGTGTGGATGAGATTAGTTATGGTTCTACTGCATTTTATAGCTTATGTATTTATATGAGGTTTCCGTATATTGGAGTATACTTCGTATGAATACAGCTGGCATGTCTACGTTCCTAGTCCTACGTATTTTGGGACTGGGGCGTTACATTAGGTTATCCAGTGATAATGTTTTATTAATTAATAGTTTAACTAATGGATACTAATAATTAATCTGTTAGTAGCATTATATGTTTTCCTAATTAGTTATATATATAAATATATATATATATATATATATATATATATATATATATATATATATATATATATATATATATATATATTAGTTATATATATATATATATATATATATATATATATATATATAAAATATATATATATATATATATATATATATATATATATATATATATATATACCTTTAAATAGAAAATTAGTTTTATAGAGAAGGAAATGATTAAATATATTTTGTACTAAAAGTTATAGTTTATGGTAATTTTCGTATATCGCCGATAAATTAAATAATAAGTTTCATATTTATAATAGTTTCAAACCCATTGATTATAGGTATTATTAATTTATTATTGTTTGTCACTAACAACTTTTATATCTTTTCTAAAAATGTTTTTAGAATAAATAATAAAAGATATTATTTCCATAAATTAGTTTACATGATAAATTAAATTAATTTCGATAAATAAAAGGTTTTAGCAAGAATAACAAAAATGTTTTGCTTTTTAGTAAAATCGTTAGTTTGATAAAAACGGTATTTTTATTAAGTATTGTTTTGCAAATAAAAAACTATTTTTTCTTTTATGTTAAAAAGGGTTAAAAATGTATTTCTAGGAAAAAGTGTTTTCGGTAAATAATTTCTAATTAGTGAAAATATATTTGTTTTGCAAAAACCTATTTTCCTTTTTAATTATTACCTCTAAATATGATTTAAAAGTTATTTCTTAATTTCGACAAAAACTTATATTTTATTCAAAAACGGTTATTTTTGTCAAATTATTATTTTAGTAATAAAATATACTTTTAAATATATATGTATTTTCCAATTAGGTTTTCCAACCTACCAGACTTAGTCTCTAGTGTTGTTCTTTAGAAATAATGCATAGTTCTAGTTACTAAAAATCTGGTAGTACGATCTTGTAGGTTCTGTTCCCTATAACCCTAGCAGTTACCACTTGTTGTTGGCCACGACGAGGAACAGTCTGAGGCAAGTTTCATATCTATTCCATGTCTGTGTTTTTAATTTAATAATTAAATGTATGCATCAGTTGATCTCATATAGTATCGTGATACTGATTCAACGTGTATCTCTCTTGGACTACACATCGATTGACGGATTTCTGGTTTACTAGAGTGACTTATTGACTTATTGACTCATTGACTCATTGACTCGGGGATTGCTTGGGGGAGTAGTATAACGTCTGTGATCAAAGCCAAAATTCTTGCTTGTATCTCTCGCGCTAACCTCTACCACACAGGGGGTTGAGCCATACCGTATACTATTCGTTTCGGCCGAAACGTCAGTATACATATTGCTTCTATCCCAGCCGGTCACATGCCCTGTTATATACTCAAAACACTAGCTTAGCATTGCATCATATTCGACATTGAGATCATATTGCTTGTAGTCTTTACTATTATTTACAAAATATATAAAGTTTCTTAAACTGTCTCGTATTTTCATTTATTGTTAATTTAGAAATGCTAGATGTGGAAGAAATATGTTTCTTGTTCACTCCTGACTGGAGACCCAATATTTTTAGATGATTGCGATGAGGAGGAGCTAGCTTACTGTTCTTTCTACGGGCCTGACTTAGGTCCCGCAGATTCGGCTGAACCAGAACCAGGAACCCCAGAAACATAGATGTTGGCGTTATTTTATTTCCTTTATTTATTTTTCGATCATTTGTAATAAATGAATTATGATTTTATAGTCGTGTTATTTTCATTTTAGACCAGTTTTATTTTAATAAAATGTTTTTATTTTCGTTAGATATTTGCCTGTTGTGTTTTACTGTTTGATACAGTTT
This sequence comes from Iris pallida, assembly GCA_029216955.1. Lineage (NCBI taxonomy): Eukaryota > Viridiplantae > Streptophyta > Magnoliopsida > Asparagales > Iridaceae > Iris > Iris pallida. Next base: position 45,869 of record JANAVB010005837.1, read on the forward strand.
ACTGCCGCCGACTCACAACGGTGCAGGCTGGGCATGATCCGACTAGACCCATTATATTGGGATTGGGTCATGACATGTTTTTAGTGATGGCCCATACAGGTATAGTTCTGTAAATTAGTCTGGTCAACTTAGTCTAGACCAACATACAGTTCTGTAACTTGACCTAGGTTTAGATGAGACTTTAGGAAAAATAGACTATAGAAACAACTAGAACACTTAGATGATTTTTACCCTGTTACATTATAGGGTCGAAATTACATATAGTAATATCTATTTTTGCTTGCTTATAAATTTATTAGGCTTCCTTGCTTATGTGTGTGTACCCAAACCTTTCAGAAGATGGTGAAAGTAAATACGACTCGCTCAGGACCTGCGGACGAAGAGGTCTCTTCCTCCAGGAATACACCTACCCAGGCTCAGTCAGACCCCTTTCTAGTGTAGCCTCGTACCCGTCTTCGTGCTACACGGACTCCCCGTGCTGCATATACCTCCAATGTGCATGCATCTGTACCGATTCCCCCGAGACCTACGCTCTCGATTGCTGACGTGAATCCTCCAGCTCCTCCACCATTGCCAGTGGACCCCGCAGAACTCGTAGGCCTGCTATGAGGAGTACTTGAGGCCCAGAGGTCTCAAGCAGAAGTGGATCGCGAGCAGATCGCGATCATGAGGGAGGGCATGGAGAATGCCCACAATGTCGCTATGGCAGCACTCGACTCATCCCAGAGGGAACCAGGGCGTGTCAAGGCAAGAAAAGTAGAAATGATAATCTTTTATATTTCATTGGAGAAATATATTTCTGACTGGCAGTCAATTATCCAAAAGAAAGTTAGAGACATTGAAAGTTTCAAAAAGATGAATCCGCGGTCTTTCAAGGGGACTGTAGGCCTTGTATACGCAGACGAATGGCTAGATGACATGGAGCGCATCCTCAGTGTTGCTCGAATTCCGCCCGGCCTCATGGTAGAGGCGGTAGCTCTATAGTTACAGGACCTGGCTAGCATATGATACAGGAACGAGCCAACATTCTAGGCTGGAGGAATCTCCTGACGATCTTTCAAGAAGCAGTTCAAGAGGAAGTTCTTCCCAGAAGCTGCCCTGCAAGCCATGGGAAGGCAGTTTCATGACCTGAAGCAAGGAGATCATACCATCGAAGAGTACGCAGCCGAGTTCAACCGACTCGGCAGGTTTGCACCTCGCCTGGTAGCAGACCCAGTGGAGCGTGCCCAGAAGTTCCGGCATGGACTGCGGGAGGAAATCTGTACCATGGTTGCCACAAATGGAGCCAAGATATACGATAAAATGCTGAAGGTGGCCCAAGACGTGGAAGCTAGTTCCTCTACCCGGACCAAGAGGGAGCACCCCGAATCCAGTAGAGGAACATCACCTGCTCCTATTACAAGAGACCCGGGCACACATCAGATATCTGCAGGAATAGACTGGGATACTGCCTTTCTTGTGGGTCTGCCACCCACCAGATCAGGGACTGCCCTACGGCTTTCAACAGAGCTGGAGCTGGACAACAGAAGGGTCCACTTCCTACCCAGCAGCAGCATTACAATCAGCACAAGGCCAGGCGAGCTTTTGCCTTGGCCGTTGAAGCGCCTGAAGCGGTGCAAGAACCTGAAGGATATGTCATCACAGGTTCTATTTTATTACACTCGCACCCAGCTTTATGTCTATTTGATTCTGGAGCTTCGTACAGTTTTATATCTTTGAAATTTGTTACTGCATGCCATATAGATGTAGGGTGTAGTAAGGTGATTTGTAGAGTTATGACCGGAGGGGGACCAATCTCCATCACAGAGACTTGTACCTGCCCCATCACCATTTTCGGTCATACCTTTCTAGCACCCTTACTTGTTATGCCTCTCCCTAACTACGATGTAGTCTTAGGAATGGATTGGCTGAGCAAGCAACACGCCCTGATAGACTGTCATTGGGGTTGTGTGTAACGCCCCAATCCTAAAATATGTAGGACTAGGAACGTAGACATGCCAGCTGTACTCATACGAAGTACACTCCAATATATGGAAATCTCGTATGAATACATAAGCTGTAAAATGCAGTAGAACCATAACTAATCTCATCCACACAAAAATAAATAAATAAAAGATGTCATATAATGAGAATGAATTGTCTTGATATAATATGTTGGAAGGAGACAAATCTACTACCAACAAGTAAATGAAAAATACATGAAAAAAGAAATAATTTTAGCGAGCGAAGCAAAAATAATCCAAGTGCAATCATCCTCGAAAAAATAGCGATGATCACGGCTAGAGCTAGAACACCGACGAAAGACAAGAGCACACACCTGACGAGATAACCAGGTCCTCAGAGGGACGTAACAAGACACATAATATTATGCCATATAAACTGAATAAATATTGCTCAAATAAATAAGTCAATTGAATTATACCATGGTCCAATACACACCTATTGAACTAGCTTACCATCTCCCCAACCAAACAAGGACAGGAAATGGTAAACTAATTCACGGTGACGTATCTTTCCATGCTAAGAATCCAATATGGTATCCGGACCCCAACAAGGTTCAATATCTTCTCATCGAAGTAGTATGTCACACCTACAACCAAACAAGGACAAGATTTGACGAACTAATCCGCGACAAGTTATTGTTCCAAGTCACGGTCAGATACAAATACCCAAACCAAAAGTACTCGTACCTAACGGATAAAGGTAGCCTAACCGTTCTAAGTGAAATATAGTTAAGAACAATCCTTCCTACGCATGGGCCCTGGCTAAATAGGATCGACATAGTCCCCCCTTGGGGCACCAGAGGCCCCATCAGTAAGAGCATAACATTCCGCAGAAAGTCCGTGGCCGTCAGTAATCATGGGTCATCAACCCCGTATCTCCAGCGGAGCTTCCGGGTCACAAGGGAAAGTACATTGAAGCCCATACGCTAAGGAATTGTCCTCTCCGTCCAATGCCTAATATGTTGTATCCACACAGAAAACCTCTATAACTGCTAAGTCAAACTAGCATGCAACCTCTATTAGCGGTTATTCCTATCGCACGGCTTGTACGTACTGGTGGCCAGCCAATCACGCACGTCCGTATTCTACATGCGACACACAACTTCGTGGTACAACGTGTCAAGGCCATGAATGCAATACACAAAGGTGGTCCCTTAAATCTAGGTTTAATATGTAAGGAAAATAATACATAGCAGGAAATATAAATGAACAGTAAGTTCTAACAGGTTATGCCATGTATCACAGTTTATTTTGCATAAAAAAAATAATAAATAATGCATGAAATATGAGCTAAAATAAATAGACAGCAAATGGCAAGGTGACTTGCCTGGTAGGACGCCCGATGTACTACAATGATCAATGTGGTACAAACTACAACTTTAGTGCAACAACTATGCAAGGTGATCTCGGATGATGGCACGGACGGTTCCATCGGGTCCAGGACAGTGAAATTGGCTAGGGACGGTATAAGATAGTCTCGAATTGGCGAGGGAATAGGAATAATAGTGTTTTAGTCACGGATAGGAGGATAGTTAAAGGACTTTAAATAATTAATATATATATGATTTTTGAAACTATTTAAAATCCTTGAACTATATTTTACAAACCCAAAATACATTGGTAGTTATATATAAGAATCATTTTTAGGCAAAATATCCTCAGTTTGTCAAAATATATTTTTAAGTAGGAAGCTACATTTTTATTAGTCAAAATAAATATTTTAAAAAGGCTAAGATATCGTTATAAAATAATTTTAAAAAAATATATAAATTCTTGTAAAGAGCCTTTAGGTCTAAAACTATAACTCATTTGAAAACTATACATATCTTGAAAATGGCTAGGAATACTATATTAATATATCTAATCAAAACTTCTTCTTCTTCTTTTTTCACAAAATCCAAATACTATATTTTTGCTACAACATAATTCTCAAGAAATCAGTTGATCTATGTATTTATTAAAAATAAGAAAAGTAATTTACAAAAAAAGATACTTAACTAAGAATATTGTTAATCATAATTTACATACCTACCTACTTTACCATATCCAAATTTTGTAAAATATATAAAAAATAATAATATTAATGTTGATAAACCTAACTGTGCCAGTAATGCTGTCTTTTTCTACTGAATAAAGTAGTACCCAAAACACAAATAAAATAATAGTAATAATAATAATAATAATAATAATAATAATAATAATAAAGAAAATATAAACAATACAATAAAAACAAACAGGCAAACCTAAACAAAACAATAGCAACTAAAGACAAATAAAATAAAATAAGTAAGAATAATAAATAAAAAGTCACTTTCAATTTTTTCCAACACAGCATGTGCTGTGTCTTCATTAAAGGGGGAAAGATGGAAAGTTTTCTAAATAGATGAAAGAGAAGGGAAATTTTACGAGAATAAGAAGGAGATTGAACAAGAGATTGAGAGAGGAGAAGAATGAGCTGGAGAGAGGCGGGGAGTGGCTTCACCGAAGTCGACCGGCGCATGTCGCTGGACGGTCATGACGATGGAGAGGCTGGAAGGGTACGAGGCGGTCTCGCTGTCGTGCGTGGAGGATAGCGGCGATGGAAGTTGTAGGATCACAGACGGTTGGGAAAGGCTGGTCGAGCTCGCGGCTCCGGGGCACGCAGGAGACAGCAGATGGGAGGCAGAGTCGTGCGGCAGTCGACATGCGTATACGGCCCGCCGGAGATGTTGAGGCGGAGGCGAGGTGAGTTAGGGTTGGTTTCTGCATTTTGGGGTTTTTCTTTGTCTTTGGTTTGGTGGTAATGATGATGACGGAGTGGTGGTGCTTGGTGGTTGGAGGTACTGCCGGCCGGCTATGGCCGGGGTGATGATGGCTGGTGGTTTTGGGTATTATTGTAGATGATGCGGGTGGCGGTCCTAATGGAGGTGATGAAGGTGAGTTGGCCGGAATGATGGGGGTTGACTGAGTGTGGTTTGCTGCCGAAGTTGGTAGGGTGCCGGTTGGCGGCGGGTTGCTGGTGTTGAGATGGGGTCTCGGCCTTGGTAGAGTCGGGCGGAGAAGGCGGGTCGGGATAGAGAGGAGTATTAGCCAAGGAGGAGATCGGGTTAGGTATTGGTGATGTTATCGTGTCGGGGTTGTCGACACGGGGGGGGGAGATATATTTATATGTAATATTGGAATAAGAATTTGGACGGGGAACACGGACACGATGCACGCACGTTTGGTTGTGGAATTTGGAGAATAGAAATACATGGATGAGTACCTGCCTATTTATAGGATGTGAGAATTCCCATTTGGATAGGATTAGGAAAAGATTTAAATCCTTAATAGATAATTGCTACTAATTTCAATAAATTTAAAACCAATCAAATCCAAACCCAAATCCAATTTAAATCTAATTAAATTCCATCGTTTAGTTTAAAATCAAATAAGATATATCAAATTTCAAATATAGAAGTTAATTAAACTATTTAAATCAATCCCTAAAATCAAATCAAAATTTAAATTGTCACGATAATTTCAAATTTATATTTTCCAAAAATACTAATAATAATAATTTCAAAAATATATTATTTATTTATAAATAACTATTAAATAATTACAAAATATGCACAATTATTTTTTACATAATTATGCTTTTCTAATATACAAAAATATTATTTATTATTAATAACTTTTTGAAATGAAGTAAAAATAACAAACTTAGAAATGATAGCAAAATAATTATTATATCTATTATTTGAAACTATAAAAAAATAGAACAAAATATTTTTCTAAAATATGTACGCTCGCACATATTCGCACTCGTCGAGCAATTACGAAAAATAAAATTTCGTGCGCGACGTACAATACGACTACGCGACGTACAACACAAAATTGTAAATCAGTACTAAATTTAATAAAAAAAGTAGTAGAAATTTAGGGGTTTTACATCTACCCAACTTAAAAGAATTTCGTCCTCGAAATTAAGAATTAGGAGGGGGTAAGAAGACAAGGGGTATCGTTGGGGAACAATCGATAACAAAATCATGCCGTAAGAAATCGCGATCTAGATCATAGAAAAATAATACGGTATGGTCACGGGTAATGAATGAGGGTCACGATTTAAGAGAACGAAATAGATTCACTTAAATTAAGCGATTAGAGGATCATGGTAGAAAATATAGGGCCGAGAATGAGGACGAGGAGTTTAGGATGAAGACATAGCAATATCGAGTGATAATGGTCATGGTGATAGAACAGTTAGAGGAAGTTCTAGTATAATGCCTTCGTCCTTCTAAAATAGGTGAAGGCGAAAGCGATATAGAGTTCGAAGGAGGCGTTATCGAATACGACTATATGGTTCAAAGGCGACCGAATAATTCAAAATGAGTTACCAAGGCAGTCGCGGATGGGACTCTAGAGGACAAGTTTAGCTATGTCCCCATCCACGTAGAACGACAGATAAAAGCGAACCAAAATGCACATGGTTGATCAGACCATCATGCTCCGATTCTGATTAGATAATATGCTAGTAAGCGCTCAATAGCATATGTCATGAACAAGCTCGATAAAGAATTAGCTTGCAAAAACTAGGCTACATTAGCATCATTAGTTTAGATATTAAAAATATAGGCATGATGGTAGATGAAATAAGAACAAATATGAATAGTCTAAGAGTCATAAGAATCTAAGTCTTGTTTATTCCTATACAATCCTTCGACGGTTTTATTGACCAAGGCTTGGTTGACCGAATGGGTTAAATCCCTTTAGTCCCTATAGTCTAGACAATCCTATTTGTATTCTTCTTAATGGTCAAGGATGTGTCAGGTGGGGTATTCTACCCAACTTAAAAGAATGAAGCTAAGGGTGTTTGGGACATCTAACTAGTAGGGTCAATCTCTAGCAAGCACGAAGGGAAGATAAGAATAATGATAGAATAAATCAAGCAAGATGCAATCGATGGGTCGGTCGAATATGGAATCGAGAAAAAGGTCAAGTATGTGGATGAGATCCTAGACTTCTAATCCTATTCGCAGGCTTGCTTGGTACGGTAAAGTAACCAAACAATTTATCTTGACCTGCATGGGCCACCACAAAAATATGTAATGCTCCAGTCCGAAAATATGTAGGACTAGGAACGTAGACATGCCAGCTGTACTCATATGAAGTACACTCCAATATATGAAAACCTCGTATGAATACATAAGCTGTAAAATACAGTAGAACCATAACTAATCTCATCCACACAAAAATAAATGAATAAAAGATGTCATATAATGAGAATGAATTGTCTTGATACAATAAGTTGGGCGGAGATAAATCTACTACCGACAAGTAAAGGAAAAATACATGAAAAAAGAAATAATTTTGACGAACGAAGCGAAAATGATCCAAGTGCAATCATCCTCGAAGAAATAGCGATGATCACGGCTAGAGCTAGAACACCTGCAAAAGACAAGAGCACACACCTGGCGAGATAACCAGGTCCTCAGAGGGACGTAACAAGACACATAATATCATGCCATATAAACTGAATAAATATTGCTCAAATAAATAAGTCAATTGAATTATACCATGGTCCAATACACACCTATTGAACTAGCTTACCATCCCCCCCAACCAAACAAGGACATGAGATGGTAAACTAATTCACGGTGACATATCTTTCCATGCTAAGAATCCAATATGGTATCCGGACCCCAACAAGGTTCAATATCTTCTCATCGAAGTAGTAAGTCACACCTACAACCAAACAAGGATAAGATGTGACGAACTAATCCGCGACAAGTTATTGATCCAAGTCATGGTCAGATACAAGTACCCAAACCAAAAGTACTTGTACCTAACGGATAAAGGTAGCCTAACAGTTCTAAGTAAAATGTAGTTAAGAACAATCCTTCCTACGTATGGGCCCTGGCTAAATAGGATCGGCATAGTCCCCCCTTGGGGCACCAAAGGCCCCATCAGTAAGAGCATAACGTTCCGCAGAACGTCAATGGCCGTCAGTAATCATGGGTCATCAACCCCGTATCTCCAGCGGAGCTTCCGGGTCACAAGGAAAAGTGCATCGAAGCCCATACGCTAAAGAATTGTCCTCCCCGCCCAATGTCTACTATGTTGTATCCACACAGAAAACCTCTATAACCGCTAAGTTAAACTAGCATGTAACCTCTATTAGCGGTTATTCCTATCGCATGGCTTGTACGTGCTGGTGGCCAGCCAATCACGCACGTCCGTGTTCTACATGCGACACACAACTTCGTGGTACAACGTGTCAAGGCCATAAATGCAACACACAAAGGTGGTCCCTTAAATCTAGGTTTAATATGTAAGAAAAATAATACATAGCAGGAAATATAAATGAACATTAAGTTCTAACAGGTTGTGCCATGTATCACAGTTTATTTTGCATGAAGAAAATATTAAATAATGCATAAAATATGAGCTAAAATAAATAGACAGCAAATGGCAAGGTGTCTTGCCTGGTAGGATGCCCGGTGTACTATAATGATCAATATGGTACAAACTACAACTTCGGTGCAACAACTACGCAAGGTGATCTCGGATGATGGCAAGGACGGTTCCATCGGGTCCAGGACAGTCAAATTGGCTAGGGACGGTATAAGGTAGTCTCGAATTGACGAGGAAATAGGAATAATAGGGTTTTAGTCACGGACAGGAGGATAGTTAAAGGACTATAAATAATTAATATATATACGATTTTTGAAACTATTTAAAATCCTTGAACTATATTTTATAAACCCAAAATACATTGGTAGTTATATATAAGAATCGTTTTTAGGCAAAATATCCTCAGTTTGTCAAAATATATTTTTAAGTAGGAAGCTACATTTTTATTAGTCAAAATAAATATTTTAAAAAGGCTAAGATATCGTTGTAAAATAATTTTAAAAAATATATAAATTCTTGTAAAGAGCCTTTAGGTCTAAAACTATAACTCATTTGAAAACTATACATATCTTAAAAATGGCTAGGAATACTATATTAATATATCTAATCAAAACTTCTTCTTCTTCTTTTTTTTCACAAAATCCAAATACTATATTTTTGCTACAACATAATTCTCAAGAAATCAGTTGATCTACGTATTTATTAAAAATAAGAAAAGTAATTTACAAAAAAAGATACTTAACTAAGAATATTGTTAATCATAATTTACATACCTACCTACTTTACCATATCCGAATTTTGTAAAATATACAAAAAATAATAATATTAATGATGATGGACCTAACTGTGCCAGTAATGCTGTCTTTTTCTACTGAATAAAGCAGCACCCAAAACAAAAATAAAATAATAATAATAATAATAATAATAATAATAATAATAATAATAATAATAATAATAATAATAAAGAAAATATAAACAATACAATAAAAACAAACAGGCAAACCTAAACAAAACAATAGCAACTAACGACAAATAAAATAAAATAAGTAAGAATAATAAATAAAAAGTCACTTTCAATTTTTCCAACACAGCATGTGCTGTGTCTTCATTAAAGGGGGAAAGATGGAAAGTTTTCTGAATAGATGAAAGAGAAGGGAAATTTTACGAAAATAAGAAGGAGGTTGAACAAGAGATTGAGAGAGGAGAAGAATGAGCTGGAGAGAGGCGGGGAGTGGCTTCACCGAGCTCGACCGATGCATGTCACCGGACGGTCGTGACGATGGGGAGGCTGGAAGGGTACGAGGCGGTCTCGCCGTCGCGCGTGGAGGATAGCGGCGATGGGATTCATCGGATCACAGACGGTCGGGAAAGGCTGGTCGGGCTCGCGGCTCCGGGGCGCGCAGGAGACAGCAGATGGGAGACAGAGTCGTACGGCAGTCGACATGCGTACACGGTCCGCCGGAGATGTCGAGGCGGAGGCGAGGTGAGTTAGGGTTGGTTTTTGCTTTTCGGGATTTTTCTTTGTCTTTGGTTTGGTGGTGATGATGATGACGGGGTGGTGGTGCTTGGTGGTTGGAGGTGCTGCCGGCCGGCTATGGCCGGGGTGATGATGGCTGGTGGTTTTGGGTATTATTGTAGATGATGCGGGTGGCGATCCTAATGGAGGTGATGAAGGTGAGTTGGCCGGAATGATGGGGGTTGGCTGAGTGTGGTTTGTTGCTGAAGTTGGCAGGGTGCCGGTTTGGCGACGGGTTGCTGGTGTTGAGATGGGGTCTCGGCCTTGGTGGAGTCGGGCGGAGAAGTTGGATTGGGATAGAGAGGAGTATTGGCCAAGGAGGAGATCGGGTTAGGTATTGGTGATGTTATCGTGCCGGGGTTGTCGACACGGGGGGGGGGGATATATGTATATGTAATATTGGAATAAGAATTTGGACGGGGAACACGGACACGATGCACGCACGTTTGGTTGTGGAATTTGGAGAATAGAAGTACATGGATGAGTACCTGCCTATTTATAGAAAAATGTTTGGTTTACAACCAAACTTGTACAACCTTCTTACAACTTACACCCATTTGCTGACATGTGGGCCAGGCCACCACCTGGCCCATATATCGGAAAATGGGTGAGTGGTTGTAAGAAGGTTGTACAAGTTTGGTTGTAACTGTAGTATTGCTCCTATTTATAGGATGTGGGAATTTCCATTTGGATAGGATTAGGAAAAGATTTAAATCTCGAATAGTTAATTGCTACTAATTTCAATAAATTTAAAACCAATCAAATCCAAACCGAAATCCAATTTAAATCTAATTAAATTCCATCCTTTAGTTTAAAATCAAATAAGATATATCAAATTTCAAATATAGAAGTTAATTAAACTATTTAAATCAATCCCTAAAATCAAATCAAAATTTAAATTGTCACAATAATTTCAAATTTATATTTTCCAAAAATACTAATAATAATAATTTCAAAAATACATTATTTATTTATAAATAACTATTAAATAATTACAAAATATGCACAATTTTTTTTTTAACATAATTATGCTTTTCTAGTATACAAAAATATTATTTATTATTAATAACTTTTTGAAATGAAGTAAAAATAACAAACATAGAAATGATAGCAAAATAATTATTATATCTATTATTTGAAACTATAAAAAATAGAACAAAATGTTTTTCTAAAATATGTACGCTCGCACATATTCGCACTCGTCGAGCAATTACAAAAAATAAAATTCCGTGCGCGACGTACAATACGACTACGCGACGTACAATACAAAATTGTAAATCAGTACTAAATTTAATAAAAAAAATAGTAGAAATTTAGAGGTTTTACATTGTGTTATCTTTAGTCCACTTGGAGGACCTAAATTTGAAGTAGCTCGGGCACCAGAGAGCTTGGAGTGTATCTCCTACACATCAATTACAAAAGATTCCAGACCCCTTCATCCCCTGATAGCAGAATTCTTAGATGTCTTTCCTGACAATCTACCCGGATTACCCCCTGATCGAGACGTGGAGTTCACTACCGATCTTGTACCTGGCTCATCCCCTATTTTACAGAGAAGCTACAGAGTCAACCCCAAGGAGGCTAAGGAGATGAAGGACCAGATAGATGAGCTGAAGGCCCAAGGATTTATCACAGATGGAGCTTCGCCCTGGGGATCACCAGTTTTGTTCGTGCCCAAGAAGGATGGAACCGTACGGATGAGTATAGATTATCGGGCATTGAACAATATCACGATCAAGAACAAGTACCCTTTGCCCAGGATCGATGATCTTTTCGATCAGCTGAGCGGAGCGAAGGTTTTCTCGAAGATCGACCTTAGGTCCGGATATCACCAGGTTAAGGTTCGAGAGGAGGATATTCCGAAGACGGCATTCAACACCAAGTATGGACAATATGAATTCTTGATCATGCCCTTCGGTCTAACTAATGCCCCAACTGTGTTCATGAATCTCATGAACAAGGTCTTCCAAGAGTACTTGGATCAGTTTGTTGTCGTCTTCATTGATGACATTCTGATCTACTCAAAGACCCAAGAAGAGCATGAGAAGCACCTGCGGATTGTCTTGGAGACTCTGAGGAAGGAGAAGCTATATGGTAAGCTTTCCAAGTGTGAATTTTTCTTAGATAAAGTAGATTTTCTTGGGCATGTTATCACAGGAGAAGGGGTATCTGTAGACCCCAAGAAGATAGCAGCAGTAGAATCTTGGATAACCCCCAGCTCAATTACAGAGATCCGAAGTTTCCTGGGCTTAGCAGGATATTACAAGAAGTTTGTGAAAGATTTTGCGAGGATTACGGAGCCAATGACGAAGCTCACCAGGAAGAACAAAGAGTTTGTTTGGACTGAAGCATGCCAGACATCATTCGAAGAACTGAAGAGAAGGTTGACAACTGCACCTATCTTGAGGCTACCATCCGGATCAGGTGGATTCTCTATATACAGTGATGTTCGGGCAAAGGATTGGGCTGTGTGCTACAGCAACATGAAAAGGTTGCCTATGCTTTCCGACAATTATGCAATCATAAGAATAACTACCTGACGCATGACTTGGAGCTAGCAGCAGTCATCTTCGCCCTGAAGTTGTGGAAGCATTATCTCTATGGCGAGAAGGTAGACATATACATAGATCACAAGAGCCTTAAATATGTCTTCACTCAGAAGGAGCTCAACATGCGCCAGAGGCGATGGCTGAAGCTCATGAAGGATTTTGACATCAATCTTCAGTACCACCCGGGTAAGGCTAATATCGTTGCTGATGCACTTAACAGGTACCCGATGGATATGTTCTTGACAAAGAACAGTCACTTGCTGGAAGACATGGAGAAGCTTGGTTTGGAGATCGTGCTACCAAAGGAAATCATGCTGAAGCTTAGGAAAGAAACAGTTGTACCAGGTGTGGACTCGCCTATGATGCAGCTTCAAGTGCAGTCCAGTCTGATCAACAGAGTCAAGGAGACTCAATTCCAAGATGAGATACTATCCAAGTTAAGAGATCAAGTGCTAGCTGGAACACTCGAAGGATTTTTCATAGCTTGAGATGGAGCGTTGAGGCACGGCACAAGACTTTGCGTATGTAGGTCCTAAAAAATCAAGTGGCACACATCAACAAAGTCAGAAAATCAAGAAATACAACTTTCAGATGATTTGCGCAGACAACAGATTGTGCATCATTCAGATTGCGCAGGATCGATTGCGCACACTCTTAACTGCGCAAGCTGACGTGGCACAAGTCATCATTATCTGACACAATCAAATCTTCTGACAACTGACAGCACGGAGATCGAGGCGGTCGTTCGTTTAATCGTACAGCACGGCGCTCGAGGACAGCTGGCAGCGCAATCCATGTCTGCGCAAATCAAGTTGGCGCAATCCATTTCCTACACAAATGATGTCGGCGCAATCCAAAGTCTGCACAGTTCAATGTGCGCGTTCTACCAATACTAATGATAAAGTACACGTGGCATTCATGCCATCAATTGCTCATTTTGTGGCAACTGTCTATGCACGATCATGCGCATTTTAATCAAATGATGCCATGTGTCCAAGACAGTTAACCCATGATCCAGCAACTGCTTGCGCAGTCCATGGCTGCGCAAACCAATTGCTGCACAATCCATCATGCGCAGTCCAGAATAACTAAAAGTTAGTTATTTCTCATAACTCTATAAATAGAGTTTCAAGTCTTCATTCAAGGGGATCACGAATCAATAATCAGAGATCAGAGATTTCAGGAGTTCTTGTCCAAGTGCTGCTGCATTCTTCCGAGGCTTTTGCCTTCAACTTCCGAGGCTTTCTGCCTTCAATTCCAGAGTTGTCTTCAACTTCAGAAGCTTCGTCTTCAGAGTTCACATCGTCCAAAGGATAAAGCAATCATCATCTAGATTGGATTCCTAAAGTTGTACCATTCCCAGAATTCAAATTGTAATCTTTTACAAAGTTTGTATCAATAAAGTTCTTCAACTTTTGTTTTTGCAAACAAAATGGCAACTCTGCTGGGACGACTTTCTCCTCCGATGAGGAAGTGACAACTCAATGTGACATAGCGTCTATCGGAAAGACGCATAAGACACTGGTTGTGAAGATCAACCAGACAGCCTATGAATCCATGATCAACTCCAAAACCACTCCTCGCACTGCAACCATTGCTGCCACAAGCAAAGGACGCTCAGAGTGGGTCCCAAAGACTACTGCACATTCTGTCAATATTGCCAGCAAGTCTTCTGCGCAATCTGCCAGCAAGTCTGCTGCGCAGTCCAAAGCTTCTGTCACCAAACCCAGTGCACAATCTGCCTCTACTACTGCTGTGCAGTCTGCTATGGCCAGTGCACAAAAGACTTCATATGCTGCCATGGCTAAGTACAAAACTCCTATACCTCTGGCGCAATTGGCTGCCAAACTTTCTGCGCAAACCAACATTCCAGCAACCAGAGTGCAACCTAAACACTCTGTGGCAAGAACTTTTGATGCACAAACCACAGTATCTGTGGCCAGAACTCATGCGCAAAGCATTCCTGCGCAATCTAAGAGTGACAACCTTTTGGCTAAAAACTCTTCTTCTCACAACAAAGGAAGAGATTCTGCTCCTCTTCCCAAACACACTATTGCTCCTGCACAATCCACTGGGGGTAGTCCTTTGGCTATTCCTCTTTCTCTTCAAAACAAAGGAAAAGGCCCGTTGGTCTTTTCTCAAACTTCCTTGTCTCATGACTTGGAAGACAACAGAGGAAAATGCTCTTTAGCTAACCCTTCGTCTCAAAACAAAGGAAAAGGCCCTTTGGTCTTTTCTCAATCTTCTTCAGTCTTTACTGAAGACGATCCATCTGAATGTGCCTTGGCACCAATCAGTACTAGAACTCTTTCAAATAAGGATTCTTCTTTCCTTTATAATAAGAGCACTTGTACTGATCAAAGAGGTATTTTGCCTACTCCGGTAGCAGAATTCCAGGACCTCCCGACTCTCAAGATTTTCTGTTCCAGACAGAAAAAATTGCTAGTGTCTCAGACAGAAACCCTTGAAGGTGAATTTGCTGATCTTAGAACTTATCTCAACAGACATACTTCGGTAAAACGCAAACAGCCAATGCCGAAGATCAAACATCATCAGAAATAAATCTCTAGGGTCAAAAATCCCGACACTTATGCCAATGAGGTGAGCACTTCCTTGTATACTCAAGGGACTAAACATTTGAAGAATCGGAATCATGTTCCGAATGTTATCAAAGAACAGATCCCTCAGAGTTTTTCTCGTCTTGCTGTTGTTCCCGATCTCCGAGAACATCTTAGACAAAAATGGGACAATGTCTCAACACCTCCACCATCTGATCATCATTGCAATCACAAAGTCATCATCCAATGTTGCTGTCAAACAACAAAACGATCTGTCTTTGATCGTCTGACTTTTGCTAAATCTGAACCTATGTCAGAGGAAGATGAAGTTTTGTATGCTTCTGTCAACATGATTTCCCGAGACACTGGGGGTAAAAGGTGTGCTAAGCACAGCAGGCTTCATAAACCAAGCCAGCGGTATTTAGAATTACTCCAAGAATCTTCTGAAGGAGTGTTTCAACATACCCGTTCTCGAAGCCGAGATACAATCGGTCAAAGGAATCTTCCTCAAAACCCTTCAAGTTATTCTTCTTCAGACTATGATGCATACAGCGAAAGCTCCGAGCAGACGGTGTCTTCCACTGTACCCAGAGAAGTGACAGCTTATGTTGTCACTAATGATCCAGATGCTTCAACTTCTATAAATCAGGAACAGCGAATTGCTGCACTTGAAGACAAACTAAAAACCATGGCTGAAATGGTTGCTAGTATGCATTCCATCATTGTAGCACAGCATGCTACACCACCAACTGCACCTACTACTAGTCCAGAGATCATAGCATATTCAGTACCTGCCAATATTGGGCTGGGGGTAATATCTCCTCAAATGCCTCCTGTACAAGTGCAAGTTCAAACTACACCTAGTCAGTCTGGAGCTGGGGGTAGTGCTTACAATGCTGTTCCTCCTCCTACCATTTTAACTCAACCTGTCCCTTCTTTGTCATCAGAAGATGCCAATGAAGCTGTCAAACTCTTACGAACTCAGTTCGAAGCTTTCAAAGAGAAAGACAACTTGCAAAGATTGGGGATCAAGCAGCCCTATCCAGTTGAATGGAAGGAAGTCCCGTTTCTACCGAAGTAAAAAATCTCAACAATCTCTTTATTCGATGGCAGTACTTCCCCTAGTCAATTCATCAATCATTTTGAGGTAATGACCGTTCAACTCCAGCCAAATGACGCTCTTCTTACCAGAGTGTTCGTCGATTGTTTAGCCGGCGTAGCATATGACTGGTACAGAAGTTTGCCCGATGGTTGTATTACTTCCTTTTAGGTCTCAAACAAATCTTTCTGGAACTGTTCTATGAAGGATTTAATGACATGACTATGTCGGCCCTCAATAAAATCAAACAGAAACATAATGAAACTGCTGAGAGCTTTATCGAACGGTTCTGCCGTGAAGCTTTGAAAATGCCTCCCGGAACTCCAGCTGCTGTCACTATTGATACTTGTAAGGCAAATCTTTTGCCTATTATCAGTATATGGACATGATACACCCAATTCCAAGATTGGCCTTCATTCATTGTCAACGCTAAAGCTGCTGAAGTTAGTGCTGACAAATTCAAACAATTGGGGGTACAGATGTCTAATCCTGACCGAGATGAACATCAGACATCAGGTGGTGGCAACCGCCAAAACAATCGCAAAGCAAAAGAGACTTTGAACATTAATTTGAACAAAAATAAAGAATCTTTGGCTGTCAATGTGGCTCCACCTACATCTACTCCCACTTCTTCTGCACCTCCACCGAGGGAACCTCGTCCAAAAGTGGAATATTCCTTTGACGAGAATGACACTGCAAGCATCTTTGAGTGTTTACTCAAAAGCAATAAAATTCAACTCCCAGACCCAAAGAAACCTGATGAAGTCGGTAAGACATATCATCCTAAATATTGTGTCTACCACAGATTCATTGGACATCCTACTCGAGCATGCTACGTGCTCAAGGCTAAAATTCAAGAACTTGTCAACGCTGGTGTCGTCACTCTGCAGCAAGATGAGAAAACTGTTACTGCAAACATGGTTTCAGTCCAGTTTGGTGATTTTCCTCCGTAGATGGTACAGCATGGTGTCATTCCAATTCCCAAAGCTAATCTTGAGATTGAGAATCTCTCACTTCCACCAAATGAAGGTCTTGTTCCCTTGTCTCTTGACAACGGTAAAATTATATGGATACATCCTGATCTTGCTCCGGAATTCGAAGTGTCCTCTTCTTCCAAAAAGAAAGCTCGTTCCAAAGGCCCAACAAAGACTTGCAACATGGTGTCTTTTGACCCCATAGTTGACGAAGAGATTCTATTAGGCACCAGATCAGGGAAAGCCTATTTGAAAGATCATTCTGAAAGTCAAGAGAATCCTTCTTCTTCTGAACCTGCTCCAGCACCACCTGCTTCCACTAAAGAGATCCCTTCTACATCTTCACCAGTTGTAGTACCTATTCCTCCCATGCCAATGACGGCTGACAAAGGCAAGCAACAAGCCTGCTTTGACAAGCCCCTGAAAAAATCATCTCCTACAAGACTTGAAAAGCCATATAACTTTGATATATTGGCTCAGCTAGCCAATACACCGGCTAGACTATCAATCTTCGAGCTCTTACGCCTTTCTAAGGAGACTTGAGAGACTTTAAGTGAAGCTCTGATGCAGGCTGAAACTTGCCTAACTCTTCTCAAAAAGCCAGAAGCTGAACCTGTTTCTTGTCATCATTGTCATAGTGTCTTGGAGTTGATTCCAAACATCACTTTCACTCAGGATGATATGCTATTGGAAGATAATAGACATGATCGTCCTCTCTACTATACAGGATATGTCGATTCGATGAAAGTCGATCGTATCCTGATAGATCCAGGGTCTGCACTCAGCATTATGCCAAAGACAATGCTAGATGCGTTGAAGATACCAGTGCATAGTCTTTCAAGTACAATTACCACTATCTTGGGATTTAACCAAGGAAGGAGTGAACCTTTGGGTAAGATCCGCCTAAAACTCCAAATAGGCAATCTTCGCACAAAGGTGACCTTTATATCATTGACAATCATGGTTGTTCTTATAACGCTCTTCTGGGAAGACCATTCCTCCATGAACATAATGTTGTTCCCTCAACTCTTCATCAATGCTTTAAATATGTTGATGACAAGGGACAAGTTCACAAGGAAGTTGCAGACCTTTATCCTTTCAAGGGCGTTGAAGCGTTTTGCAATGATGCTCGTATGTACAAGGAAGAATTTATGAAAGTGGTATTGGCCATGGATACCGAAGAAGATCAAAAAGCAATACCCAATGACACTCTCATCATACCTGTCAAAGGGCGTGTTTCTCATCCTCAATCTTCTAAACCACTGGCTATTCACTTGCCAGTCCAGAAGCAATCTACTGATGACGAGCAAGATAAAAGGGAGCTCACCTCTTCTGAGCCACTTGTTATTGATTTACGTCGTAACAAGGACAAAAAGCAGCTCGCTTCTTCTGAGCCTCTTGTTGTTGATTTAACTCACAACAAAGAAAAAAGGGAGCTCACCTTCTCTGAGCCACTTGGTATCGACCTTCGTCGTAATAAACCTCCTCCACGCTCTTCTTCTTCCCCTCTTGTAATCAATCTGACCAAGCCTGCTAAGGCTAAATGTCCTGCTGTAAATACAGATGTACATATCAATAAAAAAAGCATCTACTTTCCAGTATACTGATGTCATTTATCATACTAAATACTATTTGGATATGTTAGATAGCTTTCAGTCATTTACAATGGGAGTTGTACAATCTCTTCAAACAGAAGTTTCATGTGAACACCCAAAAGACTCATATCGTATTGTTCCTGCTTGCAAGAAAGGTGAACGTCCAATACTTTTTAGTAAAAGACCGGAACAAAATTTTAGCTACACGGATGATAGCAAAGTTAATGACACGGGACATCTTCAATTCCGTCGTTACAGTCAACAATCAAAAGACATTGTCCGAAAGATGGGTTACGACTTCAAAAGCGGCCTCAACTACGGTAAAAGAAGAAAAACTCCTCTCCGTACCGCTGTTCCACATGGAAAGTCAGAAATGTATTACAGCAGGACCAAAAGAGGTCTCGGATATGCTTCTCCTCCGATGTTATCCCCAGCAGTCTCTGACTCTGATAACGAAGAACGTTCTAATTCTTCTGATTCCAGGTCATGGGATTCTGATACCAGCATTAGTGAAGTCCATCGTGTAATCGTATCTTCCAATATGGTTTCTGTTGAACTTCCGAAAGGATATGATGAAGACATTGAAGAAAGTTCTGAAACAGATCCTTGGGCTCAACAGATGGATAATCAGTAGGTACTTTGATTTGAACAGAGCGAACCTCCTACTGAAGATCAACTAATTCAAGTCGATGTAGGAGAAAGCGAGTCGCCTCGTCCTATCTTTATTAGCAAGAATCTTCCAGAAGCAGATAAGCAAGAGTTGATTCTTCTCATCAAAGAATACATTGATGTCTTTGCTTGGAGTTATGAAGACATGCCAGGTTTAGATCCTAAGATTGCTACTCACAAATTGAATATTCTTCCCAATGCTAAACCAGTCAAATAGCAGTAACGACGATTCAAGCCTGAAATGATGGATGTAATCGATGATGAAGTCAAGAAGCTTATTGCTTGCGGCTTTATCAGAGAAGAACAACATCCTGATTGGGTAGACAACGTTGTTCCAGTTCTGAAGAAAACCGATAAAGTTCGAGTCTGCATCGACTTTCAGGATCTTAATGAAGCATGTCCGAAAGATGAATTTCCCCTCCCTATCACGGACGTTATGATTGACAATACCTGTGGGTTCGAGCGAATATCTTTTATGGATGGATTCTCTGGATACAATCAGATCAAGATGAATCCCGAAGATAAAAAATATACATCTTTCCGTACTCCTCGGGGAGTCTATTGCTATATAGTGATGCCATTTGGTCTCAAGAACGCTGGTGCAACTTACCAACGGGCCATGAGTACCATTTTCAGAGAACATCTTCGCAAAACTGTTGAATGCTATGTTGACGATATTGTCGTCAAAAGTCGCCTAAAAGAAGATCATATTCAAGACTTGAGAACAATCTTCAATCTCATGCGTCAACATCAGCTCAAGATGAGTCCCACCAAGTCATTCTTGGGTATCTCTAGTGGTAAATTTCTCGGCTTCGTCATTACCTCTAAGGGTATACACGTGGATCCCAAGAAGATCAAAGCCATTCAAGAGATGCGTCCTCCACGCAAACTAAAAGAGCTACGAGAATTCCAAGGCCGACTTGCGTACATCAAGCGATTCATTTCGAACTTGTCTGGACGCTGCAGACCATTCACTCAACTAATGAAGAAGGGTGTATCTTTTATTTGGACTGAAGAATGTCAACAAGCATTCGACGACATTAAACGATATCTCATGAATCCACCAGTTTTGGTGCCACCAATCTCAGGCATTCCATTCCTAATGTACGTCCGTGCTATGGATCATTCGTTGGGTGCTTTACTCGCCCAAAAGAACAAAGAAGGTCACGAACAGGCCATCTACTATCTCAGTCGTACTATGATTGGTGCTGAACACCGTTATAATCCGGTTGAAAAAGAATGTCTGGCTCTTATGTTCGTCGTTCAAAAGACAAGACATAACATCATTAGTCAAACTATTCATGTCATTTTCCGAGTCAATCCTCTTCGGGTATTAATGAAGAAGCCTAGCACACTCAATTCTCGGCTTGCTACATGGGCCATCCTTCTAGCCCAATATGATATGGTATATGTTCCTCAAAAATCTGTCAAAGGTCAAGCACTGGCGAATTTCTTGGCGGCTCATCCCATACCAGAAACATCCAAGCTTTACGATGAAATTCCAGACGAGACGTTGGAAGTTAACTTGATCTCTGAAGAATTTCCAACTTGGCGTCTATTCTTTGATGGAGCATCCAGAATTGGACCCAATGGTGCTATTATAGCAGGAGTTGGAGTTGTTCTTGTTTCTCCTGACGGATCAACTATCCAAAGAGCCTACTCTCTAGATGAGCCTTGCTCTAACAACGTAGCAGAATATAATACTCTACTTATCGGTCTTCAATTAGCCAAGCAATTGAATATTGAATATCTCGAAGTTTATGGCGGCTTTAAGCTGGTTGTCAACCAATTTAGAGGAATTTATGAGGTTCGTCATCAAGATCTGGTACCTTACTTTGAGGCAGCAATCAACATGGCTACATCGTTCAAAGCTTTCTTTATTGAATATGTACGCCAAGCTTACAACACGGAAGTAGATGCCTTAGCCAATCTTGCAGCAGTCCTAGCTGTCCCTATCAGAAGACAACAAGTGGTGGTTATCTCTAATCGAGAATTGTTTTGTGTTGAAAACAATCGTAACATCGAGTTCAGTAATTTTGCTGAAGTTAATGTTATCGATGAAGATTGGAGGACTCCTTTCATCGACTTTGTGGTTCATGACATACTCCCCGAAGATATTAAGGAGGCTACAAGTATTCGACGACGATCTCTACGATTCTACTACAATCAAACCACTATGACTCTCTATCGACGGACTTATGACGGTCTTCTTCTACGCTGTTTAGCTGGTGAAGAGGCAAAATAAGTACTGCGTGAAGCTCACGACAGTGTTTACGGAGCACATCAGCCTGGTCCTAAACTACAGGATCGTATCCGAAGAATGGGTTATTACTGGCCCTCTATGGTATCAGATGCCATCGAATATGCAAAAAAATGTCGAGCCTGACAAATCCATGCAGACTTCATTCATCAACCTTCAGAATTTCTACATCCGACAGCCGCTTCTTGGCCTTTCGAAGCTTGGGGTATGGATGTCATAGGTCTTATTAATCCTCCTTCTTCTAGAGGATATCGATTCATTCTAGCAATAACAGACTACTTCTCTAAGTGGGCTGAAGCTATACCCTTGGCTGAAGTCAAGACCAGTAGTGTCATCAACTTCGTCAAACATCATGTCATTTATCGATTTGGTGTCCCTCGACGAATTATTCATGACAACGGACCGCAATTCATCAGTCAGAAATTTACCAGATTCTGTGATGATCACCGGATTGACAATGTCGCCTCGACTGCCTATAATCCTGCTGCTAATGGTTTAGCCGAAGCATTCAACAAAACTATTATCAAGCTTCTCAAAAAGTTTGTATCCACTAACAAACAGAATTGGAGTGAAAAGCTTGGTGAATGTCTATGGGCCTACCGAACTACGGTCCGCAATCCTACGGGTTTTACACCTTTCTCTCTGGTATATGGTTGTGAAGCTGTTCTTCCTCTGGAACTTCAAATTCCTTCTTTAAGGATTGCCATTGCTAACGAGCTCACTACAGAGAACAATGATCTTCTTCGACTTCAAGAATTGGAGGCGCTCGACGAAAAGCGATTAATGGCTCAACAACATATTGAGTTATATCAAGCCCGCATTTCGAAGACTTTCAACCGTAAAGTGAAGGTCAGAGCCTTTCAGCAAGGAGAACTTATTTTAACAGTCAGACGTCCTATGACTATGACTCTTATGAGCAAAGACAAGTTCGATGCAAAGTGGGAAGGTCCATACGTTGTGAGCAAAGTCTTCTCAAATGGAGCATATCAACTCTCAGAACTGGATGGACGAATTGTAATGATGCCTATCAATGGCAAATTCCTTAAAAAGTACTATGTGTAAATGTAAATACTTGTAAATCATCAGACAAGTTCATGTTCATAAATAAAATTTTATTTAATTATGAATGATAGTACATGATATTAAGGAAGGTCACTATCATCCTTCTCTACATTCGGACGCGGACCACTACCGTCCTTTTCGAAAACACGGTCAGCAAAAGAGCCGAGAACTTCTTTGCTGGAGCCCACGAGAAACTTGCAGGCAGCCATCCTCATGGCTTCTTCTTCTTCAGTTCTTCCTGGTTCAAGCAGAAAGTCCAGGATGTCTCTCGGTGGTTTGGGTGCAGACGAACCTTCGCCTGCTTCTGCTTCCTTCGGCTGAATTGGATCAACAGGACGTTCTTTAACGTCTTCTTCAACCTTCGGGGCGAGCTCAGTCTTCTTGAGTGCATCTTCAGACGACATTTTTATGTTAAAAAGTGAAAGTGCTCATTCCTGTCAGATTTCTGTCCTATTTATAGACAGAGATTTTTCAAACAACGAAGCGACACATTCATCCGACGGTTCATCTGTTCATTTAATCCACTTGACGGTCCGCCCGTTCATTCATCATCACCTGACGGTTCATCTGTTCATTTAATTCTCTTGACGGTTCATTCGTTCATTTAATTCATTTGGCGGTTCGTCCGTTCATTATATTCATCCGATGGTTCACCCATTCACATTCATCCGAAGGTTTGCCCGTTCATTCATTATCACTTGACGGTTTATCCGTTCGTTTTATCATTCGACGATTTTTCCGTTCATCTCACATCCATATCAGCAACTTGTCGTTTTTGATTAAGTTGTCAATTGAAATAATAGTATTCACTATATTCTGCCACGTCCATATTACCTCTGAGCAGATATAATGAATATAATTATTTTCTACAAATATATCATGTCTTGCACCTCTGAATATATTTTCTATCTCTATTATTTATATCTAAAATAAATAAATAAGGGAGCCACAGCAAAATGTCTTTTATTTATCAAGATACGAGGCATTACAAAAACACATCTACGACAAAAGATACAAAAAGTTCTATTAAGAAGGAGGAATGATCAAATTGTCGATCTGCTGCTTCAGAGTCTGCAGCTCTTCTTCATGAGTGGATGTCACCTTCCTTCTAGCCTCTTCCATTCCAGTCTCTTCATTAAAGACGGGCATTTCTACAGTCCGACGAGTGATCTCTGCACCATGAGTTGCATCGTACTCAGCCTTCTCTTGAATCAAGGCATTGAATTGATCAATCACAAGTTGATGATTAGCAGTTTCTTCTTCTAATTCTTGCTGGAGACGAACAATTTTTGCTTTCAGTTCAGCAGTTCTCTGTCCTTTTCTTTCAGCCATCAAAGTTACTGATTCTAGCTTGGAATTGTATTTCACAGACTTTGTGGAATAAGCCTCCAAAAATTTTTGAAGATTCATCCTTTCCATATCAGCTGCTTGGGCCATTCGCTCGAACTCAGCCTGCACTAGAGATTCTATTTTCTTCTGTTTGAGCTCCTTATATTTCTTTATGGAGACTTCTAACTCATCCAGTATATGCTCAAGGAGAGTAGCTTGAGCTTCATCACCTTGCTCCCTTACAGCCCTCACCAAGAGAGAAGTTGGTTTTCTCAACATAAAGAAATTAGCTCCCTCTTTGTCCATCATCTTGTTAATGAGGGGTCTCAGTGACTCAAAGAAACATCTGGTGAATGATTGAACAACTTGTTGATTAATTGCCAGAGTCCCAGGAGTCGCAGCTACTCCTATTGAAGATATGGCAGCAGGATGCTCGATCCTTTGTGTCTGGATGGCAGGCTCTTTAAACAAAGGAGCCATAGTTGAGCTATTCGCCCCTCCTGTTTGTTCCTCTACAAAAGTAAAATTGTCAGTCGTTTGCCAATAACCAAGAAGATTAAATGAAGACAGTCCTACCTTGGTTCGATCCAGCAATAGGCTTATCCCCTGCGGGAATAGACTCCAGCTGAGCAGAAGTCACTTCAGCCGCAATAGCTTGGCTACTGCCCGCCTCAGAACCACAAGACAAATGATGACTACTACTAATAACCACCGTCGTTATGGGCACTATAGCCATGTCCATTAGAGGTGTTGGAGGAGTCTCATGATCTACAGGAAATACAAGTAAAGATATTAGCTATCAATTCATTCAAGAGGAGATTGCTAATTTCATTTCATACTTTGAGGATCATTGGCAGGGGTTTCTTCCAGGGTTTTTTCATTTATTGCTTCTTCGGGAACCTCAACATCCTTTTCGGGATTTAAGGTATCGGTAGCATTCTCTGGAGCCTCAACATCCTTTTTAGGATCTAAGGTCTCAGCAGCATTCTCTGGGATTTCAGCATCCTCATCATTTACATCATTAACAGCAGTAGGAGATGTCTACACTTCATCATCTTCTTCAAGATCTTGCATATAGTCATCAACATTTTCAGATGAAGAGCTCTCCTCATCCTCGTCTTCTTCTGGTGCCTTCTCGCTGGTAGTCGCGGCTTGGTCACCATAGTCTTCCAGAGGACTGTAGATACAATCTTCTAAAGCTGCAATTACTTCGCGATCTTCTTCTTCGCGAAGGGTTCTCGGAGTAGGCGGAAGTTCAACAATCTGTAATTGCCCTTCCCTTGCTTCCTCCACAGTACTTCCTCTAGGCCCTTCGGCCTCAGTTCCAGGAGCAAGATCCGTCCTTTGTTCGATATCCTCTCTATGTTCAGGACTAGGAGTCTTACTCCTAGGATCTAGAACAGGAGTAGGAGATGGAAAGATTACTCCAGCTGCAGCATCCATTACCATGGAAGACGGGGCTCGATTCCTTCTCTGAGCCAGCTTCTTTCTTTTCAATGGCCTATCAGGGCTCTCTATATTGATAGTTTCAACTTGTTTCTGGATGGAAGTTGGTGTTGAAGCCTCTTCTTGTTGAGTTGACCCGGCCAGTTGCCGAGACTGAGATCGAGTTGTGATCCTTTCAGAAGAGTGATCTAAAATCAACTTCTTCTTTGCTGCTGGACCAGGAGCCTCCTCTCTTCTCTTTTTCTTTGTAGGAGATTTACCCACTTTCAGAGAAATATGCATTGCTGCGTTTACTTCTTGAGGGAACATCATATCCCTCGAAACTTCTAAAGGAGCATCGGCTGGCTCGTGCACCTCATCATTTATAGGAATCGACAGAGAAAGTTTTCCTTTCTTCAATCTCGTCGAAGAAGCGAAACTATCTGCGAGATTAAAATTCTCGGCAAAAGTATTCGCGGATGTATAAAATACTATATAAGTAAATAGCATCCTGGGACCATGAGTGCTATTTGCCGGCATCGAGAATATGGCCTTCGTATCACGGGCATTATAGTAAGCCCAGGCTCGGGCCTCGTTTATCAAAAAACCCTTGCCTTGGAGGCAGGTGATTGCATTCCCCACATGGAATTGATCATATCCAAACTGCCGAGCAAATCGGCTGGGGAGATATGGTTCTAAGTAACATTCTTCTTCGAACCGGTAAACCAGATGAGATGGTCGAATTGTCTTCAACCATTCAAAGGCTGCACGGTTTAGAGGTTGCATATTTGAGTCCACCATGTTTGTTGGCATCTGATCATATCCAGCAGGGAGAGGAGCACAACAAAAGTTCCATCCTCTATTCAGATTTAAAACATATCTACACTCGCTTAAAGAAGTGTACTTCCATTTACCATGAGAATACCTTCGCAGAAAGCTGCCATCAACCGCTCCCATGCCGGGGTCCATTAAAGTGGGATAGTGGAGAAGCAACCATCCAAATAGATATGTGTATGGCAGTTCTAGGCGAGGGAACTCTTTCTCTCCATTTGCCTTCAGCATCAGATCAACATATAAACGAAGACTGGCATTTAATTTGCAAGTCATTGCTGATAACAGGTCCACCTTATAGCCAAATACCAACTTGACGGCGGCAAAAAGAACGCCACGATGAAAGCGGTCCACAGCACTGGATCCGGGGACCACAAACCGCCGAAGCCAGTATGTCAGAAACCCTGCCAGTTGGGCTTCTTTTGACATGGGTCTATAACCCATTCTCAAATAACTCTCCAGATTATCTCCTGTCTTTAAAGGAGGATATTCATAATCATCTTTCACTTGTTTATCAAAATTACCACTCTGTTCCATCAGCTTCATAACTTCTGTATTGCTCAAAGGTTTGAAGAAATTTGGATAGCATTTGTCGTTCTCCTTGGTCTTCTCTTCTATATGGTTGAGGAACAGATAGGGAAGCCATTTCGAAGAATAACAGGTGTTGGCTGTAGCACTCTTATAAAACAAGGAGCAGATCTTGTAATGGCATAGCAGTTCCTCGAATACTGCTACCATCGCTGCATTTTCTTTTCTAAGTTTGTCCAACTCATCATTAGTTGGTACAAACTCTTCATATGGAGCGTCTGCCATTGGCAAGTACGAGATATATTTCATCTCGTGGAGTGCAAACCCAATTTCTCCACCAGGGGTCATAAAGGTTCCTGTCCTATAATTGTATCTTTCAGCTAAGGCCAGGAACTGTCACGCCCCAGAACCAGAATACTGGAGAGTGGGGGCAGACATAGCCAGCTATGTATATTGAAATAGAATACATCTCAACTATACGGTCACGGCTGTCTAAATATGAGGGTTTACTACAAGCCAGCAGTCTCTTAAGGTCAAGCCTATTGTCTCAATCTCAAGCAATTAACAGAGTTACAAGATATTAGAGCATCAAATATATATATATAAGGCGTCCCAAATATTACATATTGGATGATCATGAAGCTAGTCGTACAAAATAATGGGACTAGCAAGAGTTCAGTCATACATGATCAACCCTAGGATTTGTTAATCATGTTTACAGCCCGTAGGCAGACAGTAAGTAAATGTGCATCGAGCTAACAGGTGCTCGTCGGCTAAACACCTCAAAAGAATAAATTTACATATAAGTGGGTGAAACAAAAAGGAAAACCCACTCTTGGCCCGGGTTCCGTCTAGTTGTCACCATTGGGCTGGAAGCTCGGTAGATCCTCGGGAGCTGCTCCAAAATCTGGCCACACAAAACCAGCTGGGTCAAACCCCAGAAAGAGCAAGTGCCACAAAGGAGGCCACAAATAAGAACAAAAGCCAGCATATCAGAACATAAGAATAAAAGAAGTACAAGTAGTAAAGTACACAGGGCGATAAACGACTAGGGACGTGGAACCATTCCGGGAGCCAGGTTACAATCCTTAAACCAAACAAGGACCGGGATTGTACCCCTTCGCCTGAATAGCTCACTGTCTCTACCCATTTATCGTTAGAAATAAGTAAAGCAATCAAGATCAAGAGTTCCATGTGCAGGGGCTAGACAAGACTTAGACAGAGCTGGACACCATTCATTCACAATCGGCCAGGCAAGTACTACGGCTTACTACTTTAACTAACTAGGGTTATCACAAGCCTAATTACTAACAAGATGCAAGTGAGAATTTCCAGTCCCAAGCCTTGCAGACCATCCAGTTATCCTTCCGCGGGTTGAGAGTTATAGGTGGGTACATTGCCCGGGAGACAAATGTACCCTTAGGTGACTTAGAGGGTGCAACACATGACAGTGTGCTGGAAATGTGCTCTACTCGTCGGCAAGCTACAAGTCAATTAAAGCTCCCAGATAACGAGATTGCCTGTGACTGGGAATTCTCCATGTTCTAGTTTGATCTAATCATTAGCCTAATCCAATTTAGCGCGAGTCCCTGGCCGTGGTACCCAGGAAGTCACGTCCTAGACATGATGCAAGGCAAGACAAGTGGATTGTACAAACAAGCAAGCAGAAGAACCCACGGTGTCAAGTTGATTATACGAGTCAAGTTACAAGTTACAAGTCAAGTCAGGAGTGCACCGCCACGGGCCACTATCAAGTTATCAAGATAAATCATGTCAGGGCACTGTCAGGAGTGCGCCACTACGGGCCACTATCAAGTCAGGTTGGTCATGTCAGGAGTGCACCACTATGGGTCACTGTCGTGTTATGCTAGTTCCTTGTCATGCCATGCCATGTACAATAGTCATTCCAAACATATTAAGTAAAATCAAGTTCATGTCAAAAGGCATAAGGATATAACTTGGGCATAAAATATCTAATAAAATACTAATATAAATAGGACTATAGAAGAGCCAAGATCCAGAAATAAACAAATTCATCATAGACAAGTAGGTTGTGCAGGGTATGTACTGCGTAGGATGCCAAGTGCACAGGTGTCAATTGCGCAGGGTGAGCTGCGCAGGGTACCAACTGCGCAGGGTGAGCAGTGCAGTAGATGGATTGCGCTGGATCAGGTTGCGCAAGAATGGATGGCGCAGGGTCAGATTGCGCATGAGGTGGATTGCGCAGAGGTCGGCTTGCGCAAGGGTGGATTGCGCATGGATGGCTTGTGCATGGCTGGCTTGCGCCAGCGCAATCCAGCGCAGCGCAAAGCACTAGCTGAGGTCATGCGCAATCGGCCCTGCGCTAAAGAGCACAGGCCGGGGGTGCGCAACCGGCCATGCGCTAAAGAGCACAAGGCAGAGGGATGTTCTTCCTGGCCGAGAGCAGGTCCAAGAACACCAAGAACTTTAATTCTTCATAACTTTGTCAAATCAAAACCAAATCTAGATTTTCAAAGTTCTAACTTGAGTAAAATCGAATTCTCTTCCACATGGAAGCATCAAAACATGCAAAAATCGAAGTTTAATAGATCAAAACCAAGGATTTTCAAAAATGGTTAAAACCTAGATCTAGAAGAATAAAAGCTCCAAATCACAAAATGTCAAGTTCTAAAGTTGTTCTTCATGGCCTAATCTAGCTAATGGACAAATAAAAAGTGGTGCTTATTTGATGGCAAGGTGCACTTGCCTATGGGTTGGGAAGTTGTGTGGAAGAAGGAAGAAGATGGAGAAGTTAATGGAGAATAAAGAGGAGAGAGAAAGGTTGGTGGAGATATAATGAGGGTGGGTGTGTTGTGTTGAGGGTAGAGTGTAGGTTAAAGTGTACCAATCTATATTAAACCAAACCTAATCAAACCAAACCAATTCCACAAAAATAAAACCAAGCCATGGTCCAAACCCATTTACGAGAAACCAAAATCCGCAAGTCGAGAAAATAAAATACGTGCCAAAATCAAATTACGAGTACAAATACGAAATACAGGAAATGGGGGTGACAACTCTACCCACCTTCAAAGAATTCCGTCCTCAGAATTTAATCAAGGAGCTAGAGATTGCCACGACAAGCTATACTAAGCACAGACAAGCTACACTAAGCAGTTCAATCATACAATCATACAATGCAAGCAAGGAAGGGAAAGCGTAAGGCATAAGAAAGACATTATACCTCACGAGTTAAACAGGTAGGGATATCGCGATCGGATGTCGTCCTTACGCTCCCACGTTGGCTCACCTAGAGAGTGATGACCCCAAGCAACACGGACTAAGTTAATAGTCTTGTTCTTGAGCGTCTTTTCTCTCCGGTCCAATATAGACACGGGCCTCTCCTCATACGAAAGGTTGGTACCAACAACCAATTCCGAATGATCTAGGATATGGCTCGGGTCCGGGATGTACCGTCTTAATTGGGATACATGGAATATATCATGTACCTCACTTAGCGACGGCGGAAGAGCGAGACGATAGGACACATCGCTTACTCGCTCCAGAATATCGAACGGCCCTATATACCTAGGACTAAGCTTTCCCCGTACGCCAAAACGAATAACGCCGCGGGTAGGCGAGATCCTAAGGAATACATGGTCGCCGACGGCAAATTCTAAGGGACGCCGATGAGCATCGGCCCAATGGCGCTGGCGATCCTGAGCAACTCGGAGGTGATCTCTGACTTTCCTGACCACTTCAACCGTCTGAGAAATCAGTTTTGGACCGAGCATCTGCCTCTCTCCGACATCGTCCCATGCTAACGGGGATCTGCACTTCCTGCCATACAGAGCCTCGAAGGGTGCCATCTGGATACTGGCCTGGAAACTATTGTTGTATGAGAATTCCACCAGGTGCAGGTGATCCTCCTACGAACCACCGAAGTCAAGGGTACATGACCGCAACATATCTTCGAGAGTTTGTATAGTATGCTCTGACTGCCCATCTGTCTGCGGATGATACGCTGAGCTGAACTTGAGACGAGTCCCCAAACTTTGATGAAGACTGCGCCAGAAGTGCGATGTGAATCTCGTATCCCTGTCTGATACTATGCTGACTTACACTCCGTGAAGTCGGACGATCTGCCTGAGATACATCTCTGCTAGCTGCATCGTCGACTGTCCAACTCTAAATGGAAGAAAGTGTGCCACCTTGGTAAGCCTGTCCACAATGACCCAAATAGCATCTCTGCCTGCCGGAGATCTGGGTAACCCAGTCACGAAATCCATGGTTATGTGCTCCCATTTCCATTCTGGGATCGGCAAGGGTTGAAGAAATCCAGCTGGCCTCTGATGTTCAGCCTTGACTTGTTGGCAAACCAAACATCGAGAGACATACCGGGCTATCTCTCTCTTCATACCATTCCACCAAAAGTGTTGACGAATATCTCTGTACATCTTCGTGCTGCCTGGGTGGATGGAATACTGTGAACTATGAGCCTCTGCCATGACTTCCTGTCTGATATCTCTACTGGGTACACAAAGACGCGTGCCGTGTCGAAGTGTACCATCCTCATGAATATATAACTCTGGCCTTCTTCCTGCCTCGCACTCTGCTCTGAGCCGCTGAATCATGGAATCTGTTAACTGTGCTGTCCGGATCCTCTCAACTATGGTGGACTGAATCTGTAGGCTGGCCATCAAGGCCACATTGGAAGGAAGAACCACTTCAATTCCCATCTTCTGAAGATCTGACAATAACTCTGGTTGCGCCGTCAGGAAATAAACTCCGGCTCTCCGGCTCAACGCATCTGCTACAACGTTGGCCTTCCCTGGATGATACTGCAAATCCACATCGTAGTCCACCAGTAGCTCGAGCCATCTTCTCTGCCGTATATTAAGATCCTTCTGGGTGAAAACATACTTCAGGCTCTTATGATCAGTAAAGATCTCCACTCTATCTCCGTACAAGTAGTGCCTCCACAACTTAAGTGCAAACACTACTGCTGCTAGCTCCAAGTCGTGGGTCGGATAATTCTTCTCATGATCACGGAGTTGACGTGACGCATAAGCAATTACCTTCCCATGCTGCATCAAAACACATCCCAATCCTCTGCCTGAAGCGTCGCAATAAACTATGAATCCTCCGGTCCCATCTGGAAGGGTGAGAATGGGAGCCGTTATCAAACCTCGCTTCAATTTCTCAAATGATTCCTGACATTCTGCTGTCCAAACGAACGGCACATCGTTGCAGGTCAACTGGGTCATCGGCGCTAAAATCCTTGCAAAATCAGAGACGAACCGCCGGTAGTAGCCGGCCAATCCAAGAAAGCTGCGAACTTCTGCCACTGAGCTGGGTACTGGCCATGCCGCGATAGCCACCATCTTCTGGGGATCCACTTCCACTCCTCCTCTGGTAATGATGTGACCCAAGTAAGAAATGCGATCGAGCCAGAACTCGCATTTACTGAACTTGGCGTACAACTGGTGCTCTCTGAGAATCTGGAGGACAACTCTGAGATGCTGCTCGTGCTCTGCTTCACTCTTGCTGTAGACCAGGATGTCATCAAGGAACACTATCACAAACTGATCCAAGTAAGGCATGAAAATACGGTTCATGAGGTCCATGAACACTGCCGGCACATTGGTCGCTCCAAAGGGCATAACTAGAAACTCCCAATGCCCGTACCTAGATCTGAACGCCGTCTTCGGGATGTCTTGCTCTCTGACTCTGATCTGGTGATATCCTGACCGCAAGTCTATCTTCGAGAAAACTGAAGCCCCTTTGAGTTGACCAAACAAGTCATCTATCCTTGGAAGAGGGTATCTGTTCTTGATTGTCACTGAGTTCAAGGTACGATAATCTACACATAGCCTGGACGTACCATCCTTCTTTTTCACAAGAAGCATCGGGGCTCCCCAAGGCGATCCACTAGCACGAATGAATCCCTTGGTTCTAAGTTCTTCAATCATCTTGTACAAAATCTCCAACTCTGAAGGCGCCATTCTGTAGACTCGCTCTGATACTGGTGCTGTCCCGGGAATCAAGTCAATGGTGAACTCGATCTCCCGCTCTGGTGGCATCCCTGGAAGTTCCTCTGGGAAGACATCTGGAAACTCTTCAACTATTCGGGGCAACTGCACTGCTGCTACTGCCATCCGCAATACTGGAGGAGATGGCTCTACTGTGCCTCTGGAAAATGAAAACTCTGGCTCTCCGGGAATACTAAAGACAACTCTGCCAACATGGCAGTCTATCCTAGCATAATGGTTCCTCAACCAATCCATGCCTAGGACTACATCATAGTCTGCCATAGGGAACTCTATGAGCCTAGCGGGAAACTCTCTACCGCTAACTACTATCCGACACGAGGAAAACACTCGATCTACTCCCACAAGACCATTACCAGTAAGTATATTGAGCCTCACTGATAATGACTCGAGCTCCAACCCTATCCGTGTCGCGAATCGTGCAGACATGAATGAATGCGATGCACCAGAATCAAATAATACAGATGCTGGAAAGGTGTTGACGAGAATAGTACCTGCCACTACCTCACCTGGTGCAACTTCTTCTTCCATGGTCATCATCATAGCCTGACCTCTAGCTGCGGGTCCTCTCTGCTGGAAACCCCTTTGTCGGTTCTGTGCTGGAGCCTGGGTGAACTGCTGCTGGTGCTGAACTGGAGCTGGGGCTGGTCCTTTCACCGAAGAACTAGAAAGGTTGGATGATGATGGACCTCCCCTATTCGGGCAGGTCCCTATCTGGTGGTCTGCTCCTCCACAAGCCAGGCATAATCCCTGTGCCCTACGACACTCTGCCACTACATGGCCTGGCTTCCCGCAATGAGAATATCCCACCGTGGAAGACTGCTTCTGCTTCTGTTGCTGCGGGTACATCGGGGTCGAATGCTGAACCGACGTCACTGAGGCCGCCCGCCTCGGAGTTCCAATAGTTATACCCCTAGCTGCCGGGGCTGGAGCTGAAGATTGGTGGATCTGGTTTTGGGACCGCTTCCTGCCTCCGATCCTGTCCATAATTCTACGAGAGGTATACTCATGCCTCCTAGCTGCCTTCAACACTGCATCGAACGTCTGGTGCTCGAACTGCTCTACAGCCAATAATATCTCTAAGTGCAGCCCTTGCTGGAACCGTTGAGCCCTATCGAACTCGGTCGCCACCAAAGTAGGGGCGAACCTACTCAGCCTAGAAAACTCGGCCGCATAGCCATCGACCGTCCTACCTCCTTGCTTCAAGTTGGTGAATCTGGTCTGCAGGTCGTACCGTGCCACCGCATCGAAGTACTTTGTCTGGAACGTCTCTCTCTACGTCGCCCAAGTAACTGGTGCTGCTAATCCCATGGCCTGAGCTGCCCACCAATCGCGAGCCAAGTCTAACAACTGTAGGCGTACCACCGCCACCTTCTCATTTTCAGGTGTCCTAGCAGCTTCCAGGACCACCTCGGTATCCTGAAGCCAAGCGTCCGCGACAATCGCATCTTCACTGCCGTCAAAGAACGGAGGGTTCAAGCGCTTGAAACTGTTGGCCGCCTGATTCCCTTGGGGACCTCCTCGGTTTAGTGCATCATGAACTTCCTGGTGCAATGCGTCGCCTCGACGATCTTGGGATGCAAGCAGTTCTCTGATAAGCCCTACCAAAGGTCCCTCATCCTGTCTAGCTGGTTGAGCGGGCGGAGCTGCCTGAACTGAAGGTTCTGAGCCTCCGGAAAGCATAACTCGGGAGGCTACTCCAGAGTGCTGAGCTTGATCTTCCTGGCGCTGGGGTGCTTGTCGAGCTTCCTCTGGCTGGTTGGCTGGTCCGGGAGTAATGCCGCTGAAGAAGACGACATAGGGAACAGTAAGAAAAGAACCAGGACAGATCAATGATACAAGCATGTGATCAGGTCAAGAATCTCAGGGATTTGAAGATACGAGCAGAGATCAAGGGCGAATATTGATTGAGACAACTATTCGGTAAACCCTCACATTTCTTGAATGCCAAGACCTGCATGGGCCACCACTTAAACCATGTCACACCCCAGAACCAGAATACTGGAGAGCGGGGGCAGACATAGCCAGCTACGTATATTGAAATAGAATACATCTCAACTATACGGTCACGGCTGTCTAAATATGAGGGTTTACTATAAGCCAGCAGTCTCTTAAGGTCAAGCCTATTGTCTCAATCTCAAGCAATTAACAGAGTTACAAGATATTAGAGCATCAAATATATATATAAGGCGTCCCAAATATTACATATTGGATAATCATGAAGCTAGTCGTACAAAATGATGGGACTAGCAAGAGTTCAGTCATACATGATCAACCCTAGGATTTGTTAATCATGTTTACAGCCCGTAGGCAGACAGTAAGTAAATGTGCATCGAGCTAACAGGTGCTCGTCGGCTAAACGTCTCAAAAGAATAAATTTACATATAAGTGGGTGAAACAAAAAGGAAAACCCACTCTTGGCCCGGGTTCCGTCTAGTTGTCACCATTGGACTGGAAGCTCGGTAGATCCTCGGGAGCTGCTCCAAAATCTGGCCACACAAAACCAGCTGGGTCAAACCCCAAAAAGAGCAAGTGCCACAAAGGAGGCCACAAATAAGAACAAAAGCCAGCATATCAGAACATAAGAATAAAAGAAGTACAAGTAGTAAAGTACACAGGGCGATAAACGACTAGGGACGTGGAACCATTCCGGGAGCCAGGTTACAATCCTTAAACCAAACAAGGACCGGGATTGTACCCCTTCGCCTGAATAGCTCACTGTCTCTACCCATTTATCGTTAGAAATAAGTAAAGCAATCAAGATCAAGAGTTCCAGGTGCAGGGGCTAGACAAGACTTAGACAGAGCTGGACACCATTCATTCATAATCGGCCAGGCAAGTACTACGGCTTACTACTTTAACTAACTAGGGTTATCACAAGCCTAATTACTAACAAGATGCAAGTGAGAATTTCTAGTCCCAAGCCCTGCAGACCATCCAGTTATCCTTCCGCGGGTTGAGAGTTATAGGTGGGTACATTGCCCGGGAGACAAATGTATCCTTAGGTGACTTAGAGGGTGCAACACATGACAGTGTACTGGAAATGTGCTCTACTCGTCGGCAAGCTACAAGTCCATTAAAGCGCCCAGATAACGAGATTGCCTGTGACTGGAAATTCTCCATGTTCTAGTTTGATCTAATAGATCAAAACCAAGGATTTTCGAAAATGGTTAAAACCTAGATCTAGAAGAATGAAAGCTCCAAATCACAAAATGTCAAGTTCTAAAGTTGTTCTTCATGGCCTAATCTTGCTAATGGACAAATAAAAAGTGGTGCTTATTTGATGGCAATGTGCACTTGCCTATGGGTTGGGGAGTTGTGTGGAAGAAGGAAGAAGATGGAGAAGTTAATGGAGAATAAAGAGGAGAGAGAAAGGTTGGTGGAGATATAATGAGGGTGGGTATGTTGTGTTGAGGGTAGAGTGTAGGTTAAAGTGTACCAATCCATATTAAACCAAACCTAATCAAACCAAACCAATTCCACAAAAATAAAACCAAGCCATGGTCCAAACCCATTTACGAGAAACCAAAATCCGCAAGTCGAGAAAATAAAATACGTGCCAAAATCAAATTACGAGTACAAATACGAAATACAGGAAATAGGGGTGACAGGAACATGTGTGGATTGGGTGCAAAACCATAAACAGTGGCGTGCACTGCTTGGTACAGATTGATCTGTTGAAGTCTTTCTTCAAATGTTGTCAGAATCCAATTGGCAATACAGTTCCATCTCCTGTAATCTGGATTCACCAATCTAGTTAATCTGATATCCTGTTCGGGGTACTTCCCTTTAGCTTTCGCAAATTCATTTGCAAATATCGGTGTTCTGACAGGCATTAACATAGAGGAGTTCTCTGGCGGAATGCAACCAGGTCTCAAGCCCCTCAATAAAATACTGTATCGATCAGAGGAGCTGTAGAACATATCCTTCTTATTTGAACCCTTCTTCACAAAAATTTTCCCTGCACGGGCATCTTGAAAAAGAGTGATGTTCCACTCCATCTTTCTTGGGTAGCTCGCATGAGCGTACCGGGATAACGGGAGACAACGGGCAATATCTAGTATGAAGAAAGACCTATCTTCCTGATGGACTATTCTTTCCTTCATCCTCGGCCTTGGTTGAGAGCTTTTCTCAAAAGCCTCACTAAACAAAAATAAAGGTTTCTTATGAATAACAGCGTCTGCTGATTCCAAGGGCTGTCCATTCATTAAACACAGTAAAGTCTCATTGTCTTGAGATATCAGAATCGCCTGGCGGGAAGTCGGTAGATCATACTGGGGATAATGTACATGGGAGAAATCCTCTTTATACTCAGACTCTGAAAGAGTTCCCTCAAAAGTTTCATATTCTGGATCTTCTCTCACATTAACTGCATCAAACAGAAGAAAGCAGAATTTAGTACAAGTCAAAGTCAAAGATTCTGTCATCAGTTTGTGCAATATCAGATTGCACAAACATTAGATTGCGCAGCATCAGTTTGCATAAACATCAGACTGCGCGAACAAACAGCCATCAATTTGTGCTGACTATCTCGCGCAAATCAGCAGATTGCGCTGACATCTGCCAGCACAATTCAACTGATTGCGCAGAAAGTCACTCTTCATAAAAATAAAGAGTTAACTGATTTGTGCAACCAGAGCCCTAAAAAAGGTGGCGCAGTATGATCGCATCTCTAAAAATAGATAGATTTTGGAGAGCAGTGAGATCAAAACCCTAAAAAGGGTTTTTGATTATTCTCTACCTGACATTGCGGGGTACGCGGATTCATGACGAGAAGCTCGTCGCACAGTTCTGTTGGATGATTCGGCCGGGGCCATGTCCTTATCGGCTGCAGAGGATCGTCGGGGGGCCATGAAGATCGTCGGAGAAGGAAGTCGAAGTGTGCTCGGAAATTTCTTTCTCTCAAACACAAAGAAGGCAAAGTAAAGAAATAAAATGAAGAAGAGGGCTATTTATAGTTTTCGAAAATGAAACGGCTGCCTCAGTTTGCGTCTAAAAATGTAGACAATCCTTCAGATTGTGCAGCCAGCTTACATCATGCACAAATTGATTCAAAATTCAAAATTCAAAGTATTTCAAAATTTTGAATAAATTCAACTCTCGAAAACTTTGAAGGGGGTCTTGTAGGTCCTAAAAAATCAAGTGGCACACATCAACAAAGTCAAAAAATCAAGAAATACAACTTTCAGATAATTTGCGCAAACAACAGATTGCGCATCATTCAGATTGCGCAGGATCGATTGCACACACTCTCAACTGCACAAGCTGACGTGGCACAAGTCATCATTACCTGACACAATCAAATCTTCTGACAACTGACAGTACGGATATCGAGGTGGCCGTTCGTTTAATCGTGCAGCACGGCGCTCGAGGACAACTGGCAGCGCAATCCATGTCTGCGCAAATCAAGTTGGCATAATCTATTTCCTGCACAAATGATGTCGGTGCAATCCAAAGTCTGTGCAGTTCAATGTGCGCGTTCTACCAATACTAATGATAAAGTACACGTGGCATTCATGCCATCAATTGCTCATTTCGTGGCAACTGTCTATGTACGATCATGCACATTTTAATCAAATGATGCCATGTGTCCAAGACAGTTAACCCATGATCCAGCAACTGCCTGCGCAGTCCATGGCTGCGCAAACCAATTGCTGTGCAATCCATCATGTGCAGTCCAGAATAACTAAAAGTTAGTTATTTCTCAGAACTCTATAAATAGAGTTTCAAGTCTTCATTCAAGGGGATCACGAATCAATAATCAGAGATCAGAGATTTCAGGAGTTCTTGTCCAAGTGCTGCTACATTCTTCCGAGGCTTTTGCCTTCAACTTTCGAGGCTTTCTGCCTTCAATTCCAGAGTTGACTTCAACTTCAGAAGCTTCGTCTTCAAAGTTTACATCGTTCAAGGGATAAAGCAATCGTCATCTAGATTGGATTCCTAAAGTTGTACCATTCCCAGAATTCAAATTGTAATCTTTTACAAAGTTTGTATCAATAAAGTTCTTCAACTTTTGTTTTTGCAAATAGCGTACCTACTGGCGAACTGAGGAATGAGTTGACGAAGGAGATGCACCAGTCGTAGTATTTTATACATCCGGGAGCTAACAAGATGTACAAGGACATGAGGACCCATGTATGGTGGCTTGGAATGAAGCGAGACATGGCAGAGTTCGTCTTCAGATGTTTGATCTGCCAGCAGGTGAAGGTAGACCACCAGAGACTAGCAGGTTTGTTGCAACCACTTCCCATTCCGGAGTGGAAATGTGAGCATATTACTATGGACTTTGTAACAGGATTACCCAGATCCCAAGGAGGGAAGGATGCTATATGGGTAATAGTAGACAGACTGACTAAGTCTGTCCATTTCATTCCTTTCAAGGTTGGTTTATCCACTGAGAGGCTCGTAGCTCTTTATATACGGAATATATACCGGCTTTATGGAGTTTCAGTCAGCATCATATCCGATAGGGATACCAGTTTCACCTTGCATTACTGGAAGAGTCTACAGGAGAGCTTGGACACGTAGCTGAAGTTTAGTATGGCGTACCACCCGCAGACCGACGGCCAGTCCGAACGGACTATCCAGATGCTTGGGGACATGTTGAGATCATGCGTCCTGCAGTTTGGTAGATCTTGTGAAGATCACCTACACCTGGTAGAGTTCTCCTATAATAATAGCTACCAGGCCAGCATTCAGATGACACCTTTTGAGGCTTTATATGGTCGACGTTACCGTACTCTACTAGCATGGGACGATGTTGGAGATCGAGTCTTGTTGGGACCAGAGATGGTTACAGATGCAGCCGAGAAGATGAAGATGATTAGAGAGACACTGAGGATTGCACAGGGCCGTCAGAAACATTGGACGGACAGCAGGCGTCGAACTTTGGAAATTGAGGCCAGAGATCAGGTATTTGTCAAAATATCACCTACCAGGGGTACAATCAGATTCGGCCAAGCTGGAAAGCTGAGTCCTCGCTACATCGGTCCATTTAAGGTTTTGAGCAGAATTGGAGAGGTAGCATACAAGATGGATCTACCTTCCAGCCTCGAAGGCGTGCACAATGTCTTCCACGTATCGCAGCTGAGGAGATCATCGACCGCATGGAGATTGGACCTAGCCTCACCGTGCTAGAGCAATCAGTGGAGATCATCGACCGCATGGAGAAGAGACTGAGGCGTACAGTAATCCCACTAGTCAAGATAGCTTGGCGTCACCACTCTCCAAGCGAGGCTACCTGGGAGCGAGAGGATGAGATGAGGGAGAAGTATCCTCTTCTTTTCTAGGTATGTTCTAAACCCTCTCTTTCATAGTTGGTTAAAATTTTGAGGACAAAATTTACTAAGGAGGGAAGGTTGTGAAGCCCATGCTTATTATTATTATTATTATTATTAATTATTTTGTTAAAGCCCAATGACTTAAGCCTTTTAGTTTAAACCCACTAAACCCCTGACTAACCGCTACCCCCACGAACCCAGTCTCTTCCCTCTCTCCGCGTGACCCCCTCTATCTACGGATCTCAAATCTCACGTAGAGATTTAACTTTCTGAAACTTCTTCGTCTCTACATTAGCTTTCTCCCTCACCACTTTTCCAAACCCCTCATATTTCCTTAACCACACCTCTATTCTCGAAGTCGAGGCCACGCTCATGCTCTTCGCGATATTTCGGTCGCATAGACACTGCTCTCGCCCCATTTTCGTCGTGTCCCGTTGGACCGTCGTCGCCCGACAGTCGTCGGCGACCCCCGTCCGACGTCCCCACCGCTCTAGCGGCCCCATGACGCCACCAGCACCCCGCAGCGCCTCCCGCTGCCGTACTAGCACCTCCGCAATGCCACCAGCACCCCACAGTGCCTCCCGGTGCCGCACCAGCACCCTCGCGTTGGCCTTCCAGAGCGGCCAGCAGCCCCGTCGGTGTTCCTCCACGCCACCAGCAGCAGCGCGCGTCCGCCCCCGGCAAACCAACCCCTTCCGCGCACGTCCCGCGTCCTTTGCGTATCTTTGCGCGGCTTCTTCGTGTGTCTGCACGTCCCGTGCTTGCCCCGTACCCGTGCTCGACTCCTATTCAACGTTCCGACGCTCCGTTCCGAGCCCGAGGCCTCCCTTCGGTGCTCCTTCGTACAAGTTTTTGGTAAGATTTTGTCTTGAAAACCTTCTGACTTTTTATTCAGAACCCTTTTTCATGTCCCGGCCAATTGACAGAATAAAGCTCTATCAAATGGAATAATTAGATTAGTGTAGAAATTGTTTCCTAATTTTATTGGTTGTGTGGTAGTAATAGATTGCTAATCTAATTGTTTAATGTTTAAAAGGCTATGGGTGATTATTAGGTTATCCAGTGATAATGTTTTATTAATTAATAGTTTAACTAATTGATAATAATAATTAATCTGTTAGTAGCATTATATGTTTTCCTAATTAGTTATATATATATATATATATATATATATATATATATATATATATATATATATATATATATATATATATACCGTTAAATAGAAAATTAGTTTTATAGAGAAGGAAATGATTAAATATATTTTGTACTAAAAGTTATAGTTTATGGTAATTTTCGTATATCGCCGATAAATTAAATAATAAGTTTCATATTTATAATAGTTTCAAACCCATTGATTATAGTTATTATTAATATATAATTGTTTGTCACTAACAACTTATATATATTTTCTAAAAACGTTTTTAGAATAAATAATAAAAGATATTATTTCTATTAATTAGTTTACTTTCTAAATTAAATTAATTTTGGTAAATAAAATATTTTAGCAAGAATAACAAAAATGTTTTTCTTTTTAGTAAAATCGTTAGTTTGATAAAAACAGTATTTTTATTAAGTACTATTTTGCAAATAAAAAACTAATTTTCTTTTTATGTTAAAAAGGGTTAAAAACATATTTCTAGGAAAAGTGTTTTCGGTAAATAATTTCTAATTAGTAAAAATATATTTGTTTTGGAAAAACCTATTTTCCTTTTTAATTATTACCTCTAAATACGATTTAAAAGTTATTTTCTTAATTTCGACAAAAACTTATATTTTATTCAAAAATGGTTATTTTTGTCAAATTATTATTTTAGTAATAAAATCTACTTTTAAATATATATGTATTTTTCAATTAGGAGTTCCAACCTACCAGACTTAGTCTCTAGTGTTGTTCTTTAGAAATAATGCGTAGTTCTAGTTACTAAAAATCTGGTACTACGATCTTGTAGGTTCTGTTCCCTAAAACCCTAGCAGTTACCACTTGTTGCTGGCCACGCCGAGGAACAGTCTGAGGCATGTTTCATATCTATTCCATGTCTGTGTTTTTACTTTAATAACTAAATGTATGCATCAGTTGATCTCATATAGTATCGTGATACTGATTCATCGTGGATTCCTCTCGGACTCCACATCGATTGACGGATTTCTGGATTACTAGAGTGACTTATTGACTTATTGACTCATTAACTCATTGACCTGGGGATTGCTTGGGGGAGTAGTATAACTTCTGTGACCAAAGCCAAAATTCTTGCTTGTGTCTCTCGCGCTAACCTCTACCACACAGGGGTTTGAGCCGTACCGTATACCATTCGTTTCGGCCAAAACATTAGTATACATATTGCCTCTATCCCAGCCGGTCACAGGCCCTGTTATATACTCAAAACACTAGCTTAGCATTGCATCATATTCGATATTGAGATCATATTGCTTGTAGTCTTTACTATTATTAACAAAACATATAAAGTTTCTTAAACTGTCTCGCATTTTCATTTATTTTTAATTTAGAAATGCTAGATGTGGAAGAAATATGTTTCTTATTCACTCCTGACTGGAGACCCGATATTTTTAGGTGATTGCGATGAGAAGGAGCTAGCTTATTGTTATTTCTACGGGCCTGACTTGGGTCCCACAGATTCGGCTGAACCAGAACAAGAAACCCCAGAAACATAGATGTTGGCGTCATTTCATTTCCTTTGTTTGTTTTTCGAACATTTGTAATAAATGAATTATGATTTTGTAGTCTTGTTATTTCCATTTCAGACCAGTTTCAACTTAGTAAAATATTTTTATTTTCGTTAGATGTTTTTCTGTTGTATTTCACTGCTTGATACAGTTTACTGTCGTCGTCTCACAACGGTGCAGGCTGGGCATGATCCGACTAGACCCATTATATTGGGATCGGGTCGTGATAGCCGATGATGTCCATTCCCCATGCTTCAAATGGCCAAGAGGCCACTGTTGGGTGTAAGAACTCGGATGATAGATGTATGAAGTCTGCGTGGATCTGACAAGCCTTACACTTTATTGCATAATTGACAGCGTCTGCTACCATCGTAGGACAGTAATAGCCCATCCGACGGAGACGGTCCTACAACTTCGGGCCGGGTTGATGAGCCCCGCAAACGCCATCGTAAGCCTTACGTAGGGCTTCTTTGGCTTCTGTATTTGATAGGCATCTTAATAGTAGCCCGTCGTAGGATCATCGATATAATATTTTTGTTCTTGTATCATAAAAGAATCTGAGAGAACGCCTTCTGATTGCAGTTGCTTCTTTCACATTCTCAAGCAGGATTCCATAGACTGCAAAGTCGATGAACGGGAGTCTCCAGTCTTGCACGTCATTGGTTATCTGGCCGGAGTAACTCGTACCTAGTTGAACGTTGTTTTTGGGACAGACCAGCTCATGGCCTACCACGTCGACTAGATGATGAGTTGATGGAACTGGGAATTCCCAGGACCCTTTCTTTGGTGTGCGTATTGATCGATAGAAAGTTAAACAGATCTAATATGTGTTCTAACCCTTTATAGGCAGAAACTAGGGTTCACGAATTATACCTGCGGCGAAAAGGAGACAAGTAATTCCTGACAATCTCGAGCGGACGATCCAAAGATCTTTTGTACGTATTCCTTCCTCGAGTTGGACGTCGTGTGGGCGACGATCTCCCAACCTTTTCTTCTCCTTGGCAGCCCTCTCTTTCTTTCCTTACGTGAATCACGAATTTAGAGAAAATTTCAGATTTCTGATCAGTAATATGGCGGCCAGAGAATAGAGGATATATATAGGCTACGGCAGGGACCATGAAGAGAAATTAGGGTTAGGCCTCCTAACAGATCTGGATATCCCGTGTTCAGTCCGAACACACAATCCAGGCCCATTAACAATAGCTCGGTCCACTAATGAGCTATTGTTGCACTACCTCCATAATCCCAAATTATGTTTGTGGGCTTCTTTTATTATATGCTCATTTGGCTCCCCATGTTAAGATATCGTATGTCCGTCGATCAAATTAAGTTACTGACAACTATATTGATTCGACATCTTTTATCCTTAAGTAGTACCGCTCAACTTTATTTGTCATGTCGGATATAATCCCTGCAGGGTTTACATGACATCCTTATGAGCTCCTTAAAGGGACATCATCAACCCGATGTATCGGGACATGGATTCTATTTATAATCAACAGCACATCATACATACAATGTTATTACCCAATTC
The DNA here is from genome assembly GCA_029216955.1 of Iris pallida. Classification (NCBI taxonomy): domain Eukaryota; kingdom Viridiplantae; phylum Streptophyta; class Magnoliopsida; order Asparagales; family Iridaceae; genus Iris; species Iris pallida. The sequence continues at coordinate 90,152 of JANAVB010005837.1, forward strand.
ATAGAGGTTGTCGATCCATAATGAATCTCACTCTTTTATGAGTCAAAATAATGCACACTGCATATACATGTCCGTTATTATATCCGGGTTAAGAGCACAAGCATCCATAATAACAGAGGTGTTTGTTCTCTTATGTAGTCAGTACAAAGAGAACAACCTCAAGTGGTCCTGTTCAATACACACAAAGTGTACTAGTATAAACCTATAGTCAAGATAGACTAATACCAGATTACACTACAACCTTTCCAATAGATTGTCCAAGTCCATCTAGGTTGTAAACTATTTATATACTCCACAGGAAAGTGATAATATGATCTTCTGTGTGACACCACACACCATATTATCTACAATATAGAATATCAGACATTTGCATTAACACTTGCAACAAATACAATATGCAAACATTTGCCCATATGATTCTCATTCAAAATTTAAGGAAATAAGGTTACAAAAAAAGTGATGCTTTTAGTATAACCCTAACAATCTTCCACTTATACTCAAAGCATTGCTTTTCAGTATACTGTTACAAATCTCTCACTTATACTTAAAGCCATGCTGCTACACATCTGACTCCCATTCCCTCAACATGACTATCAAAAGCCTTAGCTGGTAAGCTCTTTGTAAAGGGAACAACTAGGTTGTCGGCTGATGCTATCTTGATCACAACAACTTTTTCTTTCTTTACAAAATCTCGTATCAGGTGGTACTTGTGCTCAATGTGTTTGCCAGTCTTATGGGCTCGTGGTTCCTTCGAGTTTGCAACTGCACCACTATTATCACAATAAAGTGTAATAGACTTAGTCAAACTAGGTACCACATCCAAGTCCAACAGAAAGTTTCTGAGCCAAACCGCTTCTTTAGCTGCCTCAGAGGCTGCCACATACTCGGATTCCATGGTGGAATCAACAATACATTTTTGCTTGATACTCCTCCACACAATGGCTCCACCTCCCAAACTAAACACATAACCTGAGGTAGATTTCCTGGAATCCCTATCTGACTGAAAATCTGAGTCTGTATACCCCAAGGGAACTAAACTATCTGTATGGTAAACAAGCATATACTCTTTAGTCCTTTTTAGGTACTTCAAAATATGCTTTACGGTAGTCCAGTGCTCTTGTCCTGGGTTAGACTGATATCTGCTGACCATGCCTACGACAAAGCAGATGTCTGGTCTCGTACATAGCATTGCATACATTAAGCTTCCTGCTGCTGAAGCATAAAGAACTGCCTTCATGTTCTCTATCTCTTTAGGTGTCCTCGGACTCTGCTCCTTTGATAGAGCAATTCCATGTCTAAAAGGTAAGAAACCTTTCTTAGAATTTTGCATACTAAAACGAGTTAGTACAGTATCGATATAGGAAGCTTAGGATAAGCCCAACATCCTTTTCTTGCGATCTCGTAGAACTTTGATCCTAAGGATGTGACCTACTTCTTCCAAGTCCTTCATATCAAACTGTTTGGATAACCATACCCTTACATCAGATAACACCTTCACATTGTTTCCAATGAGCAAGATGTCATCCACATAAAGTACTAGGAACACCACCACGTTTCCGTCACACTTTCTGTATACACATGATTCATTTTGACATTGATCAAATCCATAGAATTTTATCACTTGATCAAAACATATGTTCCAAGATCTGGAAGCTTGCTTAAGTCCATAAATGGACTTCTTGAGCTTACAAACAAGATGCTCCTGGCCCTTTTCAATGAACCCGTCTGGTTGCTTCATATAGATGTCTTCCTCAAGACTTCCATTAAGGAAAGCTGTCTTGACATCCATTTGCCAAATCTCATAATCGAGATGAGCTGCAATAGATAAAAGCATCCGGATAGACTTAAGCATGGCTATAGGAGAAAAGGTTTCCTCATAATCGATACCCTCTCTTTGAGTAAAATCTTTTGCTACAAGCCGAGCTTTAAAGGTTTCAACCTTACCGTCTGATCCTCTTTTTCTCTTATAGACCCACTTGCATCCAATGGCTTTTATACCAACGGGTGGTTCTACAAGCTCCCAGATCTGATTAGAATCCATAGATTCTATTTCAGATATCATTGCTTTTTGCCAAGACTCTGCATCTTTATCTTGGAGTGCTTCATTGTAGGTACAGGGATCATAATCTTGTTCCTCAGGGACAAAGTCTGACGACTCTCCCAAGAACATATATCTATCAGGTTGTATCACAACCCTCCCACTACGACGAGGCACTATCGGTTGTGGTGTAACATTTGTGACACGTTGTGCAGTTATTTGTGGTTCATCCTCTTGTACTGTTGTTACTGAAGTACTTGGTGTCTTACGTCTCAGTTCTTCTAGAACAACTCTACTTGTGGGTTTATGGTTCATCACATAGTCTTCCTCTAAGAATCGGACATTGGTGCTAATAATGACCTTCTGATCCTTAGGACTATAAAATAAACCTCCTTTCGTTCCTCTTGGATAGCCTACAAACAAGCGTACTTCTGTACGAGATTCCAACTTATCTGCTTTCCCATTCAGCACATGTGCTGGACTACCCCAAATGCGAACATGTTTCAGACTAGGCTTACGCCCAATCCACAGCTCTGTGGGAGTAAGAGGTACTGACTCAGAAGGAACCAAGTTCAAAATATAAGCTGCAGTCTCTAAGGCATATCCTCAAAACGAATCTGGCAAATCCAAATAACTCATCATTGATCTAACCATCTCCATAAGAGTTCTATTCCTTCTTTCGGCTACACCATTCTGCTGGGGCGTTTCAGGTGCAGTCAATTGGGATGCAATTCCAGCCTCTGATAAATAATCCCTAAACTCTCCAAAGAGGTACTCGCCACCACGATCTGATCGTAATGACTTGATACATTTTCTATGACGTTTCTCTGTTTCAGCCTTGTACTCTTTGAATTTCTCAAAGCACTCAGACTTACGGCGCATCAAATAAATGTATCCATACCTTGAATAATCGTCAATAAATGTGATAAAATATTCAAAGCCACCTCTAACTTGGATAGTCATGGGTCCACACAAATCAGAATGAACCAATTCCAACACATCTTTGGCCCTATACCCCTTTGCCGTAAAAGGCCTTTTGGTCATTTTACCTTCCAAGCAGGATTCATAAACTGGTAGTGCCTCCACTTCCAATGAACTCAAAGGTCCATCTTCAACCAGTCTTTGAATCCTTCTTAGGTTAATATGCCCCAATCGCAAGTGCCAAAGATATGTTTGGTTCATACAAGAAGGTTCTTTTCTCTTATTTAAGTTAGATGACATATTATTCATTTCCATAAGTTGCATTGTGGGAGAAATAAGATTAATGACATACAAATTATCAACCAATTAATGTACCAAAACAGATAAAATGTTTATTCTTTCTAATAACAATATTGTCATTAAAATAAACTGAATATCCATCCTTAACTAACATAGAAACAGAAACTAAATTCCTTCTAAGTGAAGGTGCATAAAGACAATCTTTCAATGTCAAGGACTTATTTCTACCACAAGATAAAGTAAAATCTCCTAATGCAATAACCGATATTTTTGTAGCATCACCCATGAACAAGCATATCTCTCCATCACTGAGCCGTCTGGTTTCCTGGAACCCCTGCAATATATTGCACACATGATTAGTGGCTCTTGTATCTACACACCAGGTGCCGGTAGATAACACCGCTAAACATGTTTCAACTACTAGTAAATGAGATATACCTTCTTTGTTCCTTTGTTTGAGAAGTGGACAATCAGTCTTCCAATGTCCTGACCCTTTGCACTTAAAACATTTGTCTTTCGGCTTTTTCACCACGCCTTGAGGTCCCATGCCCTTCTTTGCCGAGTTTGCCTGTTTTTGAATGTTATTCTTCTTCTTACCGCCTTTTGGCTTAGAAGTAGAAGCCTTTTCAGAAACAAAAACATGACCACTCTGTCTAAAGAGAGATTCAGCATCGTGTAGCTCATTTGTAAGTTCTGCCAAACTATACAACCTTTTGTTCATGTTGTAATTAAGGCAGAAATTGTCAAAACTTTTAGGCAGAGTCCCGAGAATGATATCGACCTGGGATTCCCCATCGATTTTAGCTCCATGGATCTCCATCTCATTCAGATGACCCATCATCTTGAGAACATGATCCCTTACTGGTGTACCCTCAGCCATTTTTGTATTCATCAAACATTTCATAGCAAACTGCCTAGCTGCTCTGCTCTGATGTTCGAAGAGTTTCTTGAGGTTATACATCATGTCATAAGCAGTGGCCATGGCCTGATGCTGATGTTGCAGTACATTTGACATAGATGCCAGAATGTAACACCGTGCCATCTCATCTGCCTTTTTCCACTTCTTATAAGCCTCTTTGACCTCTTCATCAGAGTTAGCATCAGGCTTAGGTGGGCATTCCTCAACAAGTACATATTTGTACTCCTCAGCAGTCAGAATAATATCCAAATTACGTTTCCAGTCAATATAATTAGGTCCAGTAAGTTTGTTTTCTTTAAGAATCACCATAAGTGGACTGAAAGAACCCATTTTTGAAATCCTGAGAATCACATAAATAAAATTATGTAGGGCAAAAAAAACTTTTTGAATTAACTAAATATTGATTCCCTCAAAACAATAATAAGAAATTCACCAACACCTTGAACACCATGAATTTAGCATGCCACGATAGTGTGGACGTATATAAATTCAACTTTGTTCAAGTAGGTTTTTCTTATTAAATTTACTATCATGTCAACATAACTTTATGACAAATAAAATTAATATGCTGGTCTTGCTCTGGTCATACAAATAATAGCAGTGACTCTGATGGGGAGGATACCATTATTTGTATCTAAGTGTATACCATTACTTAATACTAAGTCCATTACCTTGTAATGAGTTCCTTCAGATGGAGAAGTGAACACATACTAGGTAACTTTCTACAATTATCCCTAAGAAAATTTGTACTGGTGATCCATAATTATACTCATCCGATATGGAGGAAAGCACTATAGCCAACACGCAAGTATAATTACATCACCTACAAACCAGTAATGGAGACCATAGGATTTAAACTAAATAAATATCCTCTCCCACTTAGTTATTTAACAATGAGGGTTTTTCTACTAGTTGATATTATGTCCATGTTGTCCATTATTAATGTAGGCTTGGTTTTTCAAAAAAAAAACAACCACACAATAATAAACATGCATAATCAGAAAAAGCAAAATGACAAAAATAAGAGAAAATATCCAACTATTATGGTCATCTTTGCTGCTCCGTCCTCAACTATCCGAATCCAAAATCTGGCGCTGCGCAGATCTATACGGGGTTCGACCTGCCCGGTCAGGTCGCGGGGTTCGGGACAGCCCCGAATTGTTTTTTTTATAAAGGTTTTGACTGTCGATTCCTTCATCGAAAATTATTTGTCTGCCTCTGGACTGCTTAAAACCAGCATCTCGTCCGACGTCAGAAACAGCCACCACCGCCATCACTATTGATCAAAAATAATTAAAATTACATCAATCCTATGCCTCCCGAAGGAGTTCAAACATAATCTAGATTGCAAAATTAAAATAATAAGCACGATCAACCCTCGTGATTTTAATTACATCCACAGCAACAACAACATCCACGACATGTCCGTGGTTTAAACAACACAATCAAAAATATGCATTGGACCATAATAGTTGGACCTAAGATGCCTGCAAAACCGAGTTAGAACAGATCTACATCTACCGACTATTACACAGCGCAGGTTTTATTGGACAACATAGACGTATCAATCAATACGTAGATCCAAAGTGGCTCTGATACCAATTGATGGAACTGGGAACTCCCAGGACCCTTCCTTTGGTGTGCGTATTGATCGATAGAAAGTTAAACAGATCTAATACGTGTTCTAACCCTTTATAGGTGGAAACTAGGGTTCACGAATTATACTTGCGGCGGAAATGAGATAAGTAATTCCTGGCAATCTCGAGCGGACGATCCCAAGATCTTCTGCACGTATTCCTTCCTCGAGTTGGACGTCGTGTGGGCGACGATCTCCCAACCTTTTCTTCTCCTTGGCAGCCCTCTCTTTCTCTCCTTACGTGAATCACGAATTTAGAGAAAGTTTCAGATTTCTGATCGATAATCTGGCGGCCAGAGAATAGAGGATATATATAGGCTACGGCAGGGACCATGAGGAGAAATTAGGGTTAGGCCTCCTACGGATCTGGATATCCCGTGTTCAGCCCGAACACACAATCCAGGCCCATTAACAATAGCTCGGTCCACTAATGAGCTATTGTTGCATTACCTCCCTAATCCCAAATTATGTTTGTGGGCTCCTTTTATTATATGCTCGTTTGACTCCCCATGTTAAGATATCGTATGTCCGTCGATCAAATTAAGTTACTGACAACTATATTGATTCGACATCTTTTATCCTTAAGTAGTACCGCTCAACTTTATTTGTCATGTCGGATATAATCCACCTACAGGGTATACATGACAATCCTTATGAGCTCCTTAAGGGGACATCATCAACCCGATGTATCGGGACATGGATTCCATTTATAATCAACAACCCATCATACATACAATGTTGTTACCCAATTCATAGAGGTTGTCGATCCATAATGAATCTCACTCTTTTATGAGTCAAAATAATTCACACTGCATATACATGTCCGTTATTATATCTGGGTTAAGAGCACAAGCATGCATAATAATAGAGGTGTTTGTTCTCTTATGTAGTCAGTACAAAGAGAACAACCTCAAGTGGTCCTGTTCAATACACACAAAGTGTACTAGTGTAAACCTATAGTCAAGATAGACTAATACCATATTACACTACAATATTTCCAATAGATTGTCCAAGTCCATCTAGGTTGTGAACTATTTATATACTCCATAGGGAACTGATAATATGATCTTCTGTGTGACACCACACACCATATTATCTACAATATAGAATATCAGACATTTGCATTAACACTTGCAACAAATACAATATGCAAACATTTGCCCATATGATTCTCATTCAAAATTTAAGGAAATAAGGTTACTAAAAAAGTGATACTTTTAGTATATAACCCTAACAGACACAACTCGTACTCCTATTTGACTTTATCAAAGCCAATAACTCCATCACTCATGCCAGATAATACAACTATATGTCGGCTAAGCGCATCCGCGACTTTGTTCTCAACTCCCGCCTTATGTTTTAACACGTAAGTATAGTCTTGCAAGAACTCAACCCACCTACCGTGTCTAACGTTCAATTTCTTATTAGAGTTAAGGTATCTCAAGGCCTCATGATCAGAATAGATAACAAATTCATACGGTAGTAAATAATGTCGCCAATGGCGAAGGGACTGAATGACCGCATAAAACTCATAATCGTAGGTGGAGTAGTGCTGCCTGACCTCGTTCAATTTTTTGCTAAAGAAAGCTACTAGATGTCCTTCTTGGGCCAAGACCCCACCTATGCCTATGCCAGAAGTATCACATGCAACCTCAAATACTTTCGAAAAATCAGGAAGCGCATAACAGAAGCCTCTGTCTCTTCTTCTTAATGCCTTTGAATGCTTTGGGGCGGCAGTTGACCACTCAAAAGCTTCCTTCTTTAAACAATCAGTTATGGGGGTCATGATGGTTCTAAATCCCTGTATAAACCGACGATAGAAAGTCGCTAGCTCGTGAAAACTCCTAACATCTCTAATGCTCCGGGGCTCGGGCCACTCTACAATTGCCTTTATCTTCTGGGAATCGACAGAGATTCCCGCAGGAGATACGACAAACCCTAGGATAATAATCTCTTCAGTAAAGAATAAATATTTCTTAGGGTTCACATACATGCTCTCTTTGCACAACATGACACACACTTGTCTCAAATGCTCTACATGTTGGTCTCTAGATTGGCTGTAGATAAGTATATCGTCAAAATACACAACCAAGAATCTATCTATAAATGGCCTAAGCACTTGCGTCATTACTCTCATAAAGATGTTAGGGGCGTTGGATAGTCCAAGGGGCATGACCAACCATTCGTAAAGACCGTCTTTTGTCTTGAAAGCGGTCTTCCATTCATCCCCTGAATGAATAAGAATTTGATGGTAACCACTCTTGAGATCATTCTTTGAAAAGATAGTGGCTCCAGACATCATATCTAGCATATCGTCTAGCCTGGGAATCGAAAAACGGTATTTCACTGTTATTTTATTGATTGCATAGCTATCCACGCACATCCTCTAAGTACCATCTTTTTTTTGAGTCAAAAGAGCGGGTACCGCACAAGCGCTCATGCTCTCCCTGATAAATCCTCTACATAATAACTCATCGACTTGCCGTCTTAACTATGCATGCTCATTAGGATTCAGTCAATAATGCGGCAAATTAGGTAGGGTTGCTCCCAGAACAAGGTTAATAGCGTATTGGATGTCACGCATCGGTGGCAAACAACTTGGGAGATCCTCGGGGAAAACATAAACTCTTTTAGGACTAGGATTGATTCAGTTGGGACTTGCTCTCGGGAGTCATCCTGGATTTCCATAGCAACCAAGACAACTATTGTAGTCCCTTTAGCAATATCATCTTCTATTTCTTTAGGCCTATAAGGGCAAGCCCTTTCTTCTTGTCGGAGGTTCCACTATTCTCAACATTTGGATTAGACTTTGGTTGCATGAGGTTGAGCCTAATCTTTTGACCCTTATACATGAAGGTGCAAGAATTAGAACGATAATAGAGACTGACGTCTAAGTCAAAAAGCCAAGGTCTTCCTAAGATGATATGTAAAACCCCTAAATTTCTACTATTTTATTTTATAAATTTGGTACTAATTTTTTTATTTTTTTTTATTTTGTATTTATACGTCGCGTAGTTGCATTGTACGTCGCGTGCAAAATTTTATTTTTCGAAATTGCTCGACGAGTGCGAATATGTGCAAGCGTACATATTTTTAGAAAAACATTTTTCGATTTATATAGTTTCAAAATAATATATATAATAATTATTCTTGCTATTGTACCAAAATTTCTAAGTCTGCTATTTTAATTATTTATTTTTGCTAATTTTAAGGAATAATATATATATAGATATTTTGTACTAGTCACATGCGAGATACATGAAATTTAATTCATGTATATATTGTAATTCTCAGAATCATTTTATTATTTATCTTAATTTATTAAAAAGGTATTTTAAAGATTTCTATCAATATTCAAAATATTTATTGCAATTTTTGACATTATTTAATATTGATTATTATATTACTTATAAGAGATAATTTGGAAGTTTTGATGATTTAATATTATGGTAATTTAAATTAAGATTTAATTTATGGATTTTGATTGAAGATAAGACTTATCTAAGATTTGATATGAATTTAGATTGATTAAACTTATTTTTGATTTGAGTTAAAATAGTAGGAAGATTATCTAAGGGGATTTAAATATTCCTAATCCTTATCTACTAAGATTTCCTCAACCCTATAAATAGGGGAGCCTCCACATTGCTTTTCCTCCACAAATATCCCACAATTTCCTCCACCATAAATGTGCGTGCATCGTGTCAGTATCCAATTCCTTCCTCGTGTCAGCCCATATCGGCGGGTCTCTTTCCATTAATTAATTCTTTACAAAATACATCGGCCAATCGTGTCCGACACACCGGACACAACGCCTTCAACCTTTCTCAGCCTTGCCTCCGCGACCAGCAGCGCCAGTGCCAACCCCGACCTCAAACCAACCAATTTCTACCACCAACCACAACCACAACACCGTTATCGCCTCAAATCGACACCACCACCTTGTCGTGACTGCTGCACCCCCGTGGCCGTCCTTCACCACCCCTCAACCACTGCGACCCCCACCTAGCCAGCCAATCGGCCACAAACCACCACCACCAGCACAGACCCACCTTCACCTCGCCCCGGCCGTCCCGACACAACCCGACCTAGCAAAAAGCCCCAGTCATCATCGACCACCACATCATCGAACCTCCCTCACCACCAGCCTACACAACCTGAACCCCACTCCGACATCACCAAATCCGTCGTCGCCACCACCGTTGCCGACACCGATCGAACACCCCCACAGCCCCCGGCCGCACCCAGCCACCCGAGCCCATCCACGCCAACCACCACCACCATCACCACCGGTTGAAAGGAAGGAGGAACCTAACCTGACCGAGACCCGTCGCCCTGCCTTGACCACGACCGTGTCGTCTCAATTCTGCCCCTCGTCTGCTTTCCTTCGTGCCCCCGGCGCCAACCTCTGGCGCGTCCGTCGATGCGGGCATCTGAGCCCCCGTGTCGGAGCACAGCGCCTCCGCGTGACTGACCGGAGGCGAGCCCGCGTTGATCCGCCGAAGCGCCACTACGGGCGCGTAGACCCATTGGTAAGCCTCTCATTTCCTCTCATTTCCTCCTCCCTCTCCCTCCCCGAACCAACCTCCAGATCGGAACCTATCGTACGCACGACCTCACCTCCGACGAGGACCACCCGAGCCTCCGCCGCGTGCCGTGCTCCCGGATCTCCTGCCTCCACGACCTTCCCCGCGCGCCGCCGAGTGGCCACCACCATCTGCTCCCTCGCGCATCCCCGCGTTGCCTCCTCGCGGCTTGCCGCGCTTTGCCGCGCCCATCCGCCGCACTCCGCCCGCACCTCTCTCTCACTCCCAACTCCTCCGCTCTCCTTTTCCCCCTCGGTTCCGCTCTCTCTCTCGCCACTCAATCCCATTTCAATCACTCTGTCCTTTGCAATGTGCTGCTTGTACATTGATTGTATTCTCAAGGAAGGGCACACAGAACGAAGACATTTTTTTACACAGCTTTACATATTATATTTATTATTTACTTTTTAGTATTTTCAACAACTATATGTATCTATAACTTATAGAAAGTATTATAGTATCAATATTATCAGTATTACTATTGTTGTGATTAATCGTGGTTATATTTATTATTATCATTAATATTATTATTATTATTATTATTAACTGATTGAGGTTAATGATTATTATTATAAATTGTAGCATATGCCTTCATTGGTACTTCTATTTATAATAGTATTGTATTATTTTAATTGGAATACTTTATAGATATAAATAATTGTATATTAATGAGTATCATTATTTTATTTTTATCACTAGTTTCAATAATATTATATGATATTCTAAAAATTGGTTTTTCTTACTTAAAAATATTATTTTTTAAATATAATATATATAGCTTTCTACCTATAGTTGTAATTTTAACAACTTAGAGTTTGTAGTAAAACTTGTTCTTTTAGATTTAGTATTATATAAACTATTTTTAACTAGCAAAAACATACCTTTCAAGGTTTATAGATTATTATTATTATTATTATTATTATTATTATATATATATATATATATATATATATATATATATATATATATATATATATATATAATTATTATTTTTCTAATTTCCTTCGACTATCCTTTCGTCCATGACTAAATTCTATTATTCATGTTTTCTCGCCAATTCAAGCCTACCTTATGTTGAACCTAACTAATTTGACCCTTCTAGACCCAATGGAACTGTCTGTGCCACCATCAGAGGTCACCTTGTGTAGTTGTTACCCGAAGTCGCAGTTCGTGCCACATTAATTATTGCAGTACACCAGACGTCCTACCAGGCAAGACACCTTGTCATTTACTGTTTATTTATTTAGCTCATATTTCATGCATTATTTATTATTTTCTTTATGCAAAATAAACTGTGATACATGGCATAACCTGTTAGAACTTACTGTTCAGTTATATTTCTTGCTATGTATTATTTTTCTTACACATTAAACCTAGATTTAAGGGACCACCTTTGTGTGTTGCATTCATTGGCCTTGACACGTTGTACCACGAAGTTGTGTATCGCATATAGAACACGGACGTGCGTGATTAGCTGGCCACCAGTACGTATAAGCCATGCGATAGGATTAAACGCTAATAGAATTGTATGCTAGTTTGACTTAGCGGTTATAGAGGTTTCTGTTGTGGATATACAACATAGTAGGCATTGGGCGGGGAAGACAATTCCTTAGCGTATGGGCTTCGATGCACTTTCCCTTTTTTAACCCGTGAGCTCCGTCGGAGACGCGGGTGAGATTACCCATGATTACTGACGGCCATTGACGTTTTGCGGAACGTTATGCTCTTATTGATTGGACCTCTGGTGCCCCAGGGGGGACCATGCCGATCCCAATTTAGCCAGGGCCCATGCGTAGGAAGGATTGTTCTTAACTACATTTCACTTATTTTGGTTAGGCACCCTTATCCATTAGGTATGAGTACTTTTGGTTTGGGTACTTGTATCTGACCGTGGCTTGGAATAATAACTTGTCGCGGATTAGTTCGCACATCTTATCCTTGTTTGGTTGTAGGTGTAGCTTACTACTCCGATGAGAAGGTATTGAACCTTGTTGGGATCCGGATACCATATTGGATTCATAGCATGGAAAGATACGTCATCGTGAATTTGTTTACCATCTCCTGTCCTTGTTTGGTTGGGGGGATGGTAAGCTAGTTCAATAGGTGTGTATTAGACCATGTTATAATTCAATTGACTTATTTATTTGAGCAATATTTATTCAGTTATATTGGCATGATATTATGTGTCTTGTTACGTCCCTCTGAGGACCTGATTCTCTCGTCAGGTGTGTGCTCTTGTCTTTTGCAGGTGTTCTAGCTGTGGCCATGATCATCTCTATTTCTTCGAGGATGATTGTACTTTGATCGTCTTCGCTTCGCTCGCCAAACTCTTTCTTTTGTTATGTATTTCTTTTCATAGTTGGTAGTAGATTTGTCTCCGCCCAACTACATGTACCTAAGATAATTCATTATCATTATATGATATCTTTTATTCATTTATTTTTGTGTGGAGGAGATTAGTCGTGGTTCTACTGCATTTTACAGCTTACGTATATTTATTATACGGCTGGCATGTCTACGTTCTTAGTCCTACGTATTTTGAGACTGGAGTGTTATATGATATGTCCTACATCCATCTTAATTACATCGTACCATACATTGTCCTTATAAATAGCAAACTCTATAGGGACAAGACATCTCTCCTTAATATTGATGGATGACTCATCTACCCATCTAACCTTATACGGGTTAGGGTGAGGTTCAATCTTAAGACCAGTCTTGGCTACTATGTTAGCTATAATAGCGTTAACACAACTCATACTATCCAAAACCATTTTACATGATTGATTACCAATTCTAATAAAGGTGTGGAAAATAGAGTTACGACGCCAATCGTCAGTGTCTCTAGTTTGTGACAAGACACGTTGAACAAAACTAAGCCTAGGGTTTTTGTGCCCCTATCAACATTCCCAAGGGTCGAGGAACTCTTAATGAGACCCATATATCCATCGTCTTCAGGACGATCATCTTCGCACTCTACTAGATATGGTTCATGTTCGACTACGTTGTCATCCTGGTCTTCGTCGGGTCGATCATCTACGATGAGGGTTCGAGTTGGACACTGATGTGCATAATGACCATAACCATGACACCTATAACACTCAGTACTAGGATTAGCCTTGGGAGCATCCCCAAGTAAACCCTTTTCATTGGAGTTTCTTGACGACGACGGTACACTAGGTTTTGGCTTGGGTTGGGATTGATTAATTCTAGGGTTTGACTTGTTGGGTCTGTTAAAGGTAGTCCATGAATCATGCTGCCTACTAAAAGAAGGTCTTTGAAATCGGTCAAGATCCTCAACCAATTGATAAGCATGCTTTAATAACGTCACCTCACGCAGAAACAACTCACATTGTAAGTCATTTCGAAGTCCAGACCTAAACCTAGAAAGGGTCATTCCAACCTTCTTTATCACTCCATATCGAATTAAATATTTGTTGAATTTGGAGATGTATTCCGTGACAGAACGATTGCCTTGGTTCAGTTTCTGCCATTGGTCCAAGAGCCTTTGTCGATAGGAAGTTGCCTAGTACTTTTCTTTCAACATCTCTTTCATCTCATCCTATGTAAGAATGGGTTCTTGCCCTCTTTGTACCAATAATCGCTCACACTTTGACAATGCAACTTATCTTGTCCAACAAGCTTCATTATGGCAAAACGGACTTCTCTAGCCTCGAACATATCATACCACCGAAAATAGTAGTCCGTGTCTGTCATCCAGTCGATAAAAACTATTGGGTCTAGCTGACCGTCAAAAGTAGGCGCTTCTATTTTCACGCTTCTCATTATTCTCTCATTTCGTAAATCCTGATGAGGTCTCGGGGGTGGCACCTTGTCATGATATCTGACGGGGTCATTTTAACGGGGATTAAAGTCTCTAGGTCTATCCCTATCCAGATTATCGTGTTGTTGTTTATAGTCTTGATGTCCAACTGGATCGTTCCTATGTTGATCCAAACCCTTATGTCTGTCTCTATCCATCTCTCGATCGTCACTATGATGGGAATCCTCATCCAACAGGTCAGGTGTTCTATGACATTTTCGGGTTGGTATTGTCTACCGCTACTGGTGCTCATGAAATGTGATATGGGTCATAACAAAATTCTATATGTTCTCAATGCACAAATTGAAGGAATCTAATGCAAACGACCTAAACCATGCCCTTATACCAAAATTGATGTAGAATGCATGCAAATTAAAATCAACAAATTAAATTAGATTAAAGCAAGTTTCACTTAACTCTTTGCTAATTAACAAACAATTTCTAGGTTGTCCAAATTAATGGATATATTAAGCAAGAGACTATAACTAGCATGCAAATCCTTAGAATTTCAGAAGAGATTGAATCAAGTTACCACTAAATTAGGATAGTTCTCTACTTAACACGTAGATTGATAACCACGAATCCCATTTTCCTTTTTCTTTAGTAGAGCTTCCGAATTATGGGTGAATCAGTAGCTTATTGATAGAATATTAGATGGTTGATACAGTAGTCATAGTTACTTGATTTAGGAGAGGGAGACTAGAATTGAAATGTCGAGGGATTATCCGAAGGGGGGAAGACGGACTCCTGCTCCTGCAGCTGTTTCTGCTCCTGCTCCTGCAGCTGTTGTTGTAGGCTGCAGTTGTGATGTTGTTGCATCTTCTGCCGCAGCTACTGCTGCGTTACTGCTGCTGTTGCTGCTTCGCTGCTGTTGCAGGCTACTGCGGCTGCGTCACTGTTGCTGCAGGCTGCTACTGCTGCTTCACTGTTGTTGCTTCGCTTCGAGAGGAGAGTGGTAAGGGGTCGGGAATAGAGAGGTTTAGGAGAGGGAGGAGGGAGAGGCTATCTCAGCCTTAGGAAGGTAGAGTTCAAAGAAAATTCATTTCATTTATCATTCATTCATTGTCCAAAAGAAAACTTTTCGCCCATCTATATATAGGCTACTCTTCAATAGCAACAAAAAAAAGAAACTAACAACTTCAACATACTTTTCAACAACTAAACAACTCAACAACCACACAACAAACTCATAAGGAATAGGTAAAAACAACAACAAAACAACAACAAAAATCTTGATTTAATCCATTCAAATAATGTCCTCATCAGTAGCCTTGTTGCTGTGATGATCGGTAGTGCCGCTAAGGATGGCAGTGGAGGATGATGGGGAGAGAGACCGAGACGAGAGACGCAGGATGATGTGGAAAGCTCGTGCAAAGGTTGAATGGGGAATATTAATGTCAAAGGGGACAAGCCCTGTGTTTTGGTGGGTTGCTGATCAAGGAATGGTGCTAACATCATGGCGCTGGCTGTAGAGCTGTAGGATTCAGTGCAACATTTCGCCGAATAGTTCGACAGCAACACTTGTCCACGATTGGAGTTAGGTGTTCCCGGAGAGGTTTTGTCAGCAGTTGATGGTGTGGTTGAGCTGGTGGTGTGGGAAGGTTCTCTTGAGGTGGCAGAGGAGGACCAGGGAGTAAGAGGAAGGGCTGCTACGGGTTGCTAAAGATTTGCAGGGAAGTATGTGTTTGGGGAAAGGAAGATGATGAGCTAGAGCAGTGGAGGGGGTTGCCTTCGAAGTAGCTTAATGATGGTGGGTTTGGAGGTAGGCAGAACAAGAAAGGACAGGAAGGGGGACTAGTGGTCAGCTGCTACGGGTGAAGGAGAGCAATAGCCGACCCGACCCTCTTGCTGTGAGGTGGTACTTGCTTAGTAGGGGTGAGCAAATACCGACCGATACCGAAAAATCGACGAATACCGATTAAAAATATACCGAAAAATCGAACCGAAATTATATACCGATACCGAATTGCCGAACCGACTAAATTACGGTATAATGGTAATGGTAACGATTTGAGTGTAATACCATACCGAAAATACCGAACCGAACCGATTCACACACAAACACACACATATATATACACACACGCGCACGCGTACATTTTTTAATGTTGTTCATGATTAATTTTACATTACTCATTTTCAATGTTTATCTTTGTTTTGGTTGGTTTTCTAGAACTTGGAATGGATTTTAGTGGACTTAAATTTATGTTAAAAATGCTAAGAATTGAGTTTTTGATCTTTTGAGCTTATGTTTTTGTGTTCTCATAGAATTTTGAAGTGAATTTTGGTTACTTAAACTTATACTAAAGATTAAACTTAGTGACCGTGTTTGATATTTTAAGCTCATTTTTAGATGTTTGCGACTTGTTACATATTGTTCTAATAATTTTGATTAATTGTTTGGTTGGTAGAGGCTTGGCTTTAAAATTAATGCTTCCAAAAAAGTAAAAAAATGTATATTATAGGTTAAGAGGTTCTACAATTTTAAGTGTGTTAATTGATCAAATATTAATTGGTAAAATACCGATACCGAACAAAAATCGACCGAATACCGATTTAACCGAAACCGAAAAAACCGATTCTAAATAGTACGATATTGGTATTGATTTTTCAAATACCGATTTAAAAAAATACCGAAAAAATCAACCAAGTACCGACCGATTATACCGACGCTCACCCCTACTTGCTAGTGTATAGCTTTGGAGTGAGGGAGATTGGATTATTGGAAGGGAAGAGAAAAGAGCATAGATGGTTAGTAACGAAGGATCCCTAGCCTGTACTTTGCAAGGGGATGAGTGGTACTTACTGATCAGAAGTAGGTGACCAATATAGGGTGATTGTGATGTGGATTGTGGGCTATATTACATGGACATGGAAAAATGGTCTCTCTATCATGTCTGTACTTAAAAAAAAAAAAAAAAAAAAAATATCATGTCTGTACTCGGATTTGTTCCCCTATTCATCAACATAAGTGACTACTACTATCGTATCTATTTGAAAATGTATGCATCCTATCCGTACCCACGTCCATATTCCTGCGATATATAGGTTGTGGGTTCTGTGGGAGTTTTAAAGTTAAGGAGTTTTTTTTTTTTTTTAAAGAGAGAGGCACAGGAGATGGTGCTAGTTGTTATTGTCCCTCCCTGAAGTTGTAGAAGAGGAAGAAGGAGATGTGATGGAATGGGTTTGTTTTGGAGAGGATGGTGGAGGTTAGGGATTGAGGTATCTGGTGGAGGCTAGGGGGTTGGGTTGGAATGACTCTAGCTCTGATACCATGGTAAAGACTACATGTTGGAATAATGCTAGGATTTATTCACATAGGAGGCTAGCTATTCTAGCCAATGTGAGAGTATAGACTAAACAACATAAAGTTAACAACCTATACTATGACACTAATTCCTGACACCAACAAGTGTTGGATACGCCCCAAGTGTCAGATACGGGTTCTGATGGTGTTAGTCAATTCCAATTTTTTCTGGGGTATGGTGTTGGTGTCCGGTGTTCTTCAAGAAATGCTGTTTGCACCCTGCTTGATTGTTCAGTAACTATGTACAGGTTAGTCAAGAAAATACTCTTTAAATCATCTCATGACATAATGTCTATTCATTCGTCTAATCAGTTAGTTTTTTTTTCCTAGCTTTTAGTCGCATGTCTCTCTCAACCAGGCTAATAAGGTGATTCAGTATGCAAAGACAATAAATTTGCTACTTGTTGCAAGTGATGCAAATGTTTAACTAGTGAACACTGATACTGGATGTCGGACCTTGACATGGACACAACAATCCTCAAAGCCTAGGCACAAGGACACGACTATATATGTTTGTCTTTTAAAAAGGCCAACTATATTCAGATCTTACCCTATCTGTTGAATAATATTCCTGATCATATGGATGTCTTACAATTCTTAAAAGTGGACAAATTCCTTTTTGTCTAAGTAAGTGTCGGAGACAGATGGACACGGAGAATTCATGTAGGGAGAAGTGCCCTCTCATATATGATAATGACCTATACTAAACTATGGAGGGAAATTGCGTCCCCCAATAGTGATGATCTTTAAAATGGAGGGAAACTGCAGTTAATTTACATTTTTTTGTTTATCTTTTAGAAAGAAACTGCAGAAGGCTAAAATTTGGTCCATCAGGTGCTTCATGTGGCGAACATTGGAGATTCAGGCTTCATTGTAGTAAGGAATGGCACAACTTATAAAAGGTCCACCGCTATGGTTTATGGATTTAATTTTCCGTTCCGAATACAGAGTGGGGATGATCCTTCGAAGTTTGTCGAGGCAAGAATCTCCTCAACCCCTGAATAAGTAATAGCCCTTTCTAAACTGTATTAACTAATGAATATGATATATTATTTCAGAATTACACTATCGACTAAGTGGAAGGTGACGTGATTGTAGCAGCAACAGATGGCCTCTTCGACAATCTATATGAGCAGGAGGTTGAAACAATCATTTCCAAATCACTTGAAGCTAAATTCAAGCCTGTGGTCAGCATCAACCTAACCTATTCCCTCCCCTCTCACACGTAACCACTAGTCATGTCGATCGAATGCTTATATTTTTCGTGTTTTGATTTCGTTCCCCCCCCCCCCCCCCTTCTACATTCTCAGGATATTGCAGAGATCTTAGCATTGAGGGCCCAAGAAGTAGGTACAAGGAGTCCATTTGCTGATGCTTCCCATGTTGCTGGCTACCATGGTTTCGCTGGAGGGAAGGTCGATGATGTAACTGTTGTTGTTTCGGTAGTACAGAAGTCCAGCTCCTGATACCCTCTAAACACATAATATGCGTAATTCATACAAATCTCTCTCCATATATAATGTAATATAGATTTTAATCATTTTAGCGTGCGCCAATACGATTAAAAGAAGACCGAAATGAATTGAAATATAACAACGATAAGGCTTCATAGACACAAGTGTTAATTGTCCATCTTCACGATGGACCGATTGCTGAGTGGCTGGCTCAGAGATAATAAAGAGAGAGAGCAGCTACTGAAGCAAGGAGAGAAGCTAGTGATGGAGCTGAGAAAGATGCTGCAACAGAATGCACTAGGGATGGAGCCGGGGCTTTGACAGTGCTCTGTTGACTTGATGGGGAGAGTATTGGTGGTTCCACCGGCGAGAAAGCTGCAGATGAGACGGTTGTTAGAGTTTCGTCTGAGAATCAGTTCAAACCCAAACTTAAGGGTTATATGTAGGCAAATTATAAAGGCATTATAAAAATTACTAGGAGTTGTACAAATATTTACAAGTTTGTCATTGAAATTTTTTTTTACTAAGGGGCTGGGGCTGCCCACTAAGGATACTAGGACTGTTAAAAATTTGATATTCAATATTTATAAGTTTGTCACTCAAATTTTTTTACTAAAGGTTTGTCCACTACGGATACTAGAGCTGTCAAATTTTTTGACAGTCCTACTAATATAATGGTTTGTCAAAAAATTTGACAGATTCCACTACATAATGGATACAGGACTGTAGAAAAATTACATAGTTCTAACAACATACATGACGGACAACATACATGATTGTAGAAAATTATGTTGGTTGTCAAAAATTATATTGGTAGGACCGTCAAATTTTTTGACACTCCTGTACCCGTAGTGTACAGACAGCTCTTTAGTAAAAAAAATTTGAGTGTAAAACTTGTAAATACCTAGATAGGCCTGAATAACATTTGCAGATCCTTTATAAATTGCATATATATATATATATGGATATAATAATTGAATTTGTTAATGTCATTTTGTTCATCACCAATAAAAACTAAAAAACTAAAGAAGGAACGCATACCAGGAGCAGGAGCTGCAGGCGCGCCGTCACCAAGTGCTACTGTAACACAAGAACCAAATGTAACTTCAGGAAGTAAGTGAAATAAATAAATGGAGTTGAACAATGATAAGTAAGTGATACTTAAAAAGAGAACAAAATAAAAAAAAAAAAATGGAGGGGTTCCTTCTAAAACTAGATTTTGAGAGAGTTCAAATGGAGTTGAACCATCTTACATGAGTTATATTTAGAAGATTTTGCAGTCAATGTAGGGGTTGGGTTGAAGGTGGATGCGGGAAGCTAAATCCATAATTATCGAGAATGGAAACAAGGAGATCCATTATAACCATCGATCTTCTTTGTGTTGGAGACCGACGGGCTAAATAGAATGCTGGAGACGGCAAGGGAGAAGGAATTGCTGGTAAACCTAGGACACATTGATAATTCTACAATAATGGAAAATTTTCATTATGTAGATGATACACTATTTTTCGGAACTAAAAAGGTTTCTAAAATGGTGGTAATTAAATGGATTATATACTCTTTGGAGTTTTGTCTGAATTAAAAATCAACCGTGACAAGTTGGTGAGTAACCTGGGGGAAATTACGAATTTGTCATAATGGCAATCTCCATTCTTCATCATCTGGTTTCCTTCTTCTTCATTCTCCAACTAGTTTTTCTTCCATCATTAATCATCCCACTTTCCATTAATCCATCCTCATAGTTTCATCATATTCTTTCATCTCCCCATGGCAACTATTCCCATTACTTCCACATCATATGATGAGATTGTTGATAAACTTGGTGCACTATTGGCTTCTATTTCTTCCTCTGATACCGATCAATCTTCAGTATCTTTCAACAATCCACAGGCAAATTGGAAAAGTTATATTTTTTTCAAAATTCTCACCAGTAAACAATATCCCCCACATATCATATCTGCAACTGTTTCGAAGATGTGGACGCGCAAAGGTCAAGTCAAGATTGCGGAATACTATGGAAATTCTTTTTCAGCAAAGTTTGAATGTCATGAAGATATGGAATATATTGCAGATAATGGACCATGGAAATTCAATTCAGATCTTATCTTGATCGAGAGATGTCTCCCCAATAAACTTCCATGCGATTACACCTTCACCAAAGCAGAATTCTGGGTACAATTTCATGCTCTCCCAGTAAATTTACTTTCTATTGATTTTATCTCTATATTGGCGGCGAGGATTGGTTTTGTTAAACCGATTTTCACTTTTGATGCTGCTAACTGGAGTCTCTTTGCAAGGGCTAAAGTCAAATTGGATGTTTCTGAACCACTTATCAGGATACTTCGGGTATCAATGGGCAATAATACTTTTTGCAATGTTAATCTCAGGTATGAGAGACTCACCAAGTTCTGTTTATTTTGCGGTAGACTGGGTCATGGTATTAATTCCTGTACCACTCATAAAGATTATACTTCAATGATCAATGATTCATGGACTGATGAGCAAAAAGGCAAGATACAAGAACTTCTTTCTAAGAGATTGGATCTTTTAATTTGTGTTACCCATGCTTCCAAATTTAGAAAATCAGAGCTTTCTAAAGGTCAAAGTAATGTCCATGATCCCAATCTTGTTACACCTACAACATCAAATTCGAGTGACCCCCCACCAGATCATCATCCCCAAGCTGTTGTTGATATGCCTATTGAATCCATTACTGTGCAATCTGATCATTCATCGGCCGTCCAATCTCCGGTGACGGTTACAATATCCATTCCCAAATCTTCAACTGATTCTTCATTAACTGCTCCACCACTCATCCCGATAAACCCGGCCATTACTAACTCACCCACCATCTCTAAGTCAACTATCATCTTAACTAATGTTCCATTAACTGAAACCACTATTCCTATTATATGTTTTCCTAACCCAAAAATTCCAAATCATATTGTTCATCATTATCCAACTATTCCCCAAATGCCATCCTGTATGCCCTCAACTACTACTGATACAATATCTACTATTTCACTGCCACATCCTGATATCCTTAATCATTCAACTAGCCCAACTGTATCATCATCCACCTCCTCCAATATCTCTGATAACCCATCCCAATTAGCTACTCACTCTTCGATCACAGACAACTTGCTTCCTACTGGCCATGTTCCTTTGAAATCACATAAAAGTTTTATCAAAGAACCAGTATCCACCACAAATCCATCTCTCCATCAATCTTTTACATCTCTACTTACCTCATTATCACCCCAACTTCCATCTTCATCTTCTACAATGCCTATTATTGAAGTTCTTCCTCAATGCACAATCTCAAATCAAAGTATCAACAAAAGAGCTCGTCCCTTACCTTCAGATATATTCAATGATTTGGATCATGATCGACCTAACAAAAGGTTGAACTCAACATCTGATTCTTCCACAGGCACGGCTGGCCTTCAACAGCCTCGCCAATCATGATTCTCTCATGGAATTGTCGGGGTTTGAGGAATGACCCGACAATTCGCACTCTCAAATAATTTCTCCGAGCTTCTAGGCCGAGTATTGTATTTATATCAGAAACCAGATGCTCGTTAAATGATGCCTCAATTATTGCAATGGATCTTGGATTTCAACAACACAATGCTATTTCAGCTAAGGGGCTATCAGGCGGATTATTACTTTGTTGGAACTCTGATGTTAAATTACATATTGTATCTTCCTCAGATAACCATATCCATGCCTTCACTCACCATTTAGCCACTAATCAACAATGGCATGCTTTGTTTTTATATGGCCCCTCTAATCTTTCTGATAGAAGGAATTTCTGGTCTCAAATGGAAACTATCACTGGATCCTTAGTTGATCCATGACTGTCTATTGGAGATTGTAATTCTATATTAAGTCCTGAGGAAAAGTGTGGTGGAAAAGCATTCAACATTCATCACCACAAACATTTTATCACCTGGTTCAATAACTCTGGAGCTATGGACATTGGATATTATGGTCCAGCTTTCACTTGGAATAATCGTCGGGACCAGAAGTAATGTTGCAGAGAGACTTGACAGAGTTATGGTGGATTCCAAATGGCGTTCTATTCATCCAAAAGCTGGAGTTATCCATTTGCCAAGTTTAAATAGTGATCATAATCCTATTTTACTGAAGATGGATTTAACTATTATAAGAAGAAGAGCTCCTTTCCGTTTTGAAATGGCATGGACTCATGAAGCTGATTTCAAACAAGTTCTTTCTGATATGTGGGGTAAATTGTCGACTACTTCTCTACTTCCTAAGCTGAAGAGTCTATTACCTAAACTTCATTCATGGGGTAGAAACCGACTAAGGAATCTGGATTATGATATTTCTGTTCATGAAAAAGAACTCCTCCGACTTCAAGGTCAGCCAATATCCTCAACCAATCTCAGAGATCAAAGGAACATCCAAATTTGGCTTAATAAACTCTATCTTCAAAAGGATACATATTGGAAGCAACGCTCCAACATTTCATGGCTCCGTGAAGGTGACAAAAATACTCGTTTCTTTCATCTCTCTGCATCTATCAAGAAGCATAGGAATGCTAAACACTCTATCACTAATGCTAATGGTGATTTAGTTTCTTCTCATGAGGAGATTGCACACACCTTTGTTGATCATTTTAAGCAGATTTTCCAATCTGTAGCCACTACTCCAATTCCAGCTCATATTATTGCAGAACTTTCTCAACTCACGGATTCTGAAAATGAAAATATTGGCAAGATCCCTGATGAAGATGAAATTATTTCTGTTATTAAGAGTATGAGTCCTTACAAAGCTCCAGGTCTAGATGGGTATCAAGTCATTTTCTATCAGAAATATTGGTCGTTAATTGGAAATGAGGTAACTCAACTCATTCAGAGCTTTTTCTCTACTGGTATCATTTCTCCTTTGCTAAATCATACATTCATAACTCTGATTCCCAAATCACATTGTCCAAAAACACCATCTGAGTTTAGACCCATCTCTCTTTGTAATGTTCTTTACAAAACTATAACCAAAATCTTAACCAATAGAATCCGACCTCATCTTCAAAAGATCATTAGTCCTCTACAAAATGCCTTTGTTCCAGGAAGATACATTGGAGACAATGTTATCATTGTTCATGAACTTCTCAATTCTATTTCACGATTTTCTCCTGCCAACAGTTCCTTTGCTCTAAAAATAGATATGTCAAAAGCCTATGATAGACTTAATTGGGGAATTATTAACCAAGCTCTCCTCGGTTTTGGTTTCAAAGGAAAATTCCATAGTCTAATTATGCAATGCATATCTTCTTCTTCATTTTCAGTCCTTGTCAATGGCATACCCACAGAATCTTTCACCCCTATTTGCGAAATTCGCCAAGGATGTCCTTTATCACCTTATTTATTCATCATGTGTATGGAAGTCTTCTCGACATCCATACAAATTATGGACAGAAACATGCTGATTGATAGTGTTAGGCTCAAACACTGCCCCATTTCATTCACACACCTTTCATTTGCTGATGATTTATTACTTTTTGGAAAATGTTCTCTTCACAATATTGCCGAAATCAAAGTTATCATTCAAACATTTGAAAATTGGTCTGGACAAAGGATTCATTTTGAGAAATCTTCGATATTCTTTTCGAGGAAAACTGATCCCTATATGTGTCAACTATATCAGCATCTGATAGGAGTTAAACCCCATGGCAAACACTGAGAAGTATCTTGGACACAAAATCCTACTTTCCAAAAATCGATCAAATACTTTTTCTGATCTACTCAATACCAGCTCCAATAAGTTACAAGGTTGGAAGAGGAATTGTTTATCCCATGCAGCTCGTACCATTCTCATTAAATCTACTCTTGCATCTCTTCCTACATATTATCTTTCTTCGTATCTTGTTCGAAAACATATTGTTGGTGCTTTCTTTACATGGAGAGAGCTTGCTCTCAACATGTCTTGTAAAATTTTAGTCCCACATCGGAAATGCACCATGAGTTATCTCAACATATATACTTGGTTGTGTTGTTGAGAGATGCACATGGGGTGGTGACCCTAAGGAGGGAACCATGTGGGTGATTTTACTATGAGGTAAGAATAAGGCTCCAAGGATTAAGCATTAATGCTTTTGTCATTCTCTTGGATTAATTCCATTTGGAGCTAAACCACAAAGGGGCTTAGCGATTCGGACTCGGACTCGGACTCGGGCTCGGGCTCATGGGCTCATGAGGCGTAATGTGGCGTTTTGTTGGCGCACTTTACACTTAGCACGTCAGCAGTCATGCGGCTCATATGCGGCCATGCGGCCCATGCGGCTCATGCGGCTCATGCGGTCCATGCGGCTCATGCAGCTCATGCGGTCCATGCGGTCCATGCGGCCCATGCGGCTCATGCGGTCCATGCGGTTCATGCGGTTCATGCGGTCCATGTGGTCCATGCGGTCCATGCGGCCCATGCGGTCCATGCGGCCATGAGGCTCATGCGCCAGGCTGCTGCTACTGCTGCCGTATGGAGGGCTCCGCTGACTGTGCAGACTACAAGTCAGTTATGGAAAGACTGATTCAATGCGATTAATTCAGATCCACTTTTTGTGGGATTTGAATTAATTTCGTTGCTATCTTTGTGGGATTTGAATTAATCTCGTTGCTATCTTTTTGGGATTTGATTCAATCTTTCCATAACTGAAGAGACGGCTAGGGTTTCCACCCTCTCTCTATTTATACTCTCTTCTGGCCTCCTTTGTGGGTACGACGAAAAATATAAGTCAGAAAAAGAGAGAGTGAGAGAGGGAGCTGCTGCCGCCATTGCAAGTCCATCCGAGAAGTCAGAATAGAGGTGACTTTGAGCGTTCCACAAGTTCTTCAAACTTGCTGGTTCTTGGAAGCAATTCGTGTGGGACGAATCTTGCTTTGAGCAACGGTGTTTTGTTACCCCAGCACTGTTCTTCATCTCATCTTTCTCTAGATTTTGTAACTCGTTATGTCTCAATTGCAACACGTTTGCAAGAAAGAACGAGAGATCTTCTCTTCTCTATTTTCCTTCTTCATATTGTAATATGGCTTTTTGGTCCTTTGTATCATCGTAAATCTCGATTGCATCAGTTTTACCATCTTTGATCAAGCACCGGGAATAACAATCTCAAAGCAAGATCCTTATAGATGGAAAACATTAATGCTTCGCTCGTCCAATCGGACTACTGCAAGTTGGAAAAGTTCGATGGAGAGCATTATCAAGTCTGGAAGAGGAAGGTTTATCTAACTCTTCAACTCAAAGACGTTGATCATGTACTGTTGGAGGAAGAACCTTCTGTTCCTGACACTGGGTCTACTGCCGCAATCAACGCGGCTACCAAACTCCAGGCCAAATGGAGAAGGGAAAATAGTATCTGCAAGCTTCTCATCCTGAATGCTATGGAGGATTCCCTGGCAGAATCCTACTCGAAGAAGAAATTTGCCAGAGACATATGGGAGTGTGGAAAAACTGTATGAAGAAGACAGGAACAGGAGCAAGATGTTTGTGGTTGAAAAATATCACAAATTGCTCTTTGAGGACGAGAAGTCCATGTTGCCACAGGTGAAGGAATTTCTGAAACTGCGTCAGAAACTGAAAGACGAAGAGATGCCCCTTTCCGACAAGTTTGTCGTTGGAGGGATCGTCTCAAAACTTCCTGCTGGATGGAGTACCTTCTATGCAAGGATGCTCAGAAAGAAGCTAGACATTAGCTTGGGAGATCTACTTCAAGAGATCCATGTTGAGGACGAGATGCGTTCCCAACAGAAGGTAGATACTCTGTCCAAACAGTTGGCTAAAGCCAATCTAGTGCAAACAAGAGATCCAAGGGAAAGCAGGCGACTTCTCATCCCAAGAAGAATGACTTCACTAATCTAAAAGTGAAGGGTCCTTCATTCAAGCAACAGAAGACTAAGTCCCACGTGACTTGTTACAATTGTGGCAAGAAAGGCCACTACAAGAGTGAATGCAGATCCAAGCCTAAACAATCAGAGAAAGGTGAGCCTAGTAAGGTTTCATTGGTTTCTAACATTGTTGCTATGATCGCACAAGTCACATCTGTGGGGGTTGACTCTGACTGGTGGATAGACACTGGTGCGACTTGCCATATCTGTTCTGGCAAGAAATGGTTCGTCACGTACCAGCCGATATCTGAGAAAGTTGTCATGGCGAACCAGGCCCAAGCTGAAGTTCTGGGGATCGGGACTGTGGAGCTGAAACTCACTTCTGGGAACACTCTGACGCTTCAAGGTGTGAAGCATGTTCCGGTGATTGCCAAGAACCTGATCTCTGGGATCCTGCTCTGCAACGCAGGCTTGAGGATGAACATCAATGCTGGTCAGATGGTGATGTCCAAGAAGGGAACATACTTCGGGAATGCTTATCAAACCGAAGGAATGTTTAAAATCCAGCTTGTCAATCAGTTTGATGACATTAATGCAGTTGCATTTTCTGATTATTCTCTTGAGTTGTGGCATAATAGACTAGGACATGTTCATTGTAATAGAATTAGCAAAATGTCTAGTCTAGGACTTATCTCCAAATGTGGGGGTAAGGTGGAGAAGTGTGAAGTATGTGCTCAGACGAAGATCACAAGAAAACCCTTTCATCGGGTCAATCGAAGCACAGATCTTCTGGAGTTAGTACACTCCGATATCTGTGACTTCAAACATTTCTCCACGAAGGCCGGGATGAAGTATTTCATAACCTTCATCGACGACTTCTCAAAATACGCGTTCGTCTACTTGCTCAAGACTAAAGACGAAGCTTTCGAGAAGTTCAGAGAGTTCAGGGCCGAAGCTAAGCGGCAGACTGGACAACAACTCAAGAGGTTGAGAATTGATCGAGATGGGGAGTACAGGTCTCATGACTTTGCATCGTTCTGCAAAGAACATGGAATCATATGCGAGACTACTGCTCCATATTCTCCTCAATCCAACGGAGTAGCAGAGAAGAAGAACCGAACATTAACAGAAATGATGAATTCAATGCTGCTTACTGCAGGTCTTCCAAAATGCTACTGGGGAGAAGTTGCATTAACGGCCACTTTCATTCTGAATAGAGTGCCATATGCAACTTCGGACGTAACTCCTCATGAACTCTGGTTCAAAGTCAGACCAAACTTGAATGTCATTCGAGTGTAGGGGTGTCTGGCGTATGTGAAGCTTCCAGATATGAAGATTCAGAAGCTGGGGACAAGGACTACGAAGGCGATCTTCTTGGGCTATGCCGAGAAGAGTGATGCTCGGAGATTTCCTGATATTGAGTCAAATCATATCATCGAATCTCGCGATGCTGAATACTTTGAAGACAAGTTTGCAAAAGACAAAAACATTGTTCTTTCGGACATTCCGAAAAATGATGTAGGTGCAAATGAGACTGAAATCTCATATGGGCCAGTAGTCCAAGAAGAAGCTGTTGTTGATGAAACAACTCTTGTACCAGAACTCGCAGAGCCGTCAGCAAAGCGAGCGAGGAGACCTAAAGACTTCGGAGATGACTTTGTCACCTATCATGTGGAAGCAGATCCGCTTACCTATGATGAGGCGATGAAGACCAGAGATGCTATCTTTTGGAAGGAGGCAGTGAATGACGAGTTTGACTCTATCACCTCCAATAACACATGGGTGTTGGTAGATCTACCTGAAGGAGAAAAGCCCATCGGATGTAAATGGATCTTCAAGAAGAAGATGAAGGCAGATGGAACTATTGACAAGTTCAAGGCCAGGCTGGTAGCCAAGAAATTTTCTCAGAAACATGGGATAGACTACTTTGACACGTACACTCCAGTAGCTCGGATGACCACCATCAGGATGTTAATCGCTCTAGCAGCCATACATAAGTTGGTGATACATCAGATGGATGTAAAGACAGCATTCCTGAATGGAAAGCTGACCGAAGAGATTTACATGCAACAACCAGATGGATTTGTCGTCAAAGGTCTTGAAGACAAAGTCTGCAAGTTGGTGAAATCATTGTATGGTTTGAAGCAAGCTCCCAAGATGTGGCATGAGAAGTTTGACAAAGATATTAGGTCAAACGGCTACAGAGTCAGCGAGACGGACAAATGTGTTTACACAAAGTTCGCTGATGGAAGAGGAGTCATTGTTTGTCTGTACGTGGACGATATGCTAATCCTAGGGTCGGATATAGACTGTGTCATGGAGACAAAGAAATTCCTCTCAACCAAGTTCAGTATGAAGGACTTGGGGGATGCAGATGTCATCTTGGGCATAAAGATCATCCGGACAGACATTGGAGTAGCGCTGTCACAATCTCACTACATTGAGAAGATGCTCACACGCTATGGGTATAAGAATCTTCCAGGGATCGATACGCCATACAGGGGTGATCAGAAGCTGAAGCCAAACTCGAAGGAAAGCGTCAGACAGCTGGAGTATTCTAGCGTTATCGGAAGTTTGATGTACGCAACCACAAGGCCTGACATAGCTTTTGCCGTGGGAATGCTGAGTCGGTTCACAAGCAACCAAGGGATTGAGCACTGGAAAGCTGTGAAGCGGGTGATGAGATATCTCAAGAAGACTCAGACATATGCACTGCACTACAATGGGTATCCGACAGTAGTGGAAGGCTTCAGTGATGCTAGCTGGTATTCAGAGGTGGAAAGCGAGAGATCCACAGGTGGATGTCTTTTCCTTGGATGGAGCTGCTATATCGTGGAAGTCGAAGAAGCAGACTATACTCTCTCATTCCTCCATGGAATCTGAATTCTATGTACTTGAAACTGCAGCAGATGAAGCAGAATGGCTTCGGGAGCTCATGTATGATCTTCTAGTGGTTGGGGCTCAGATACCTGCGATACCGATATACTGTAACAACCAGGCGACTGCGACGATGGCATCAAATGACCTCTTCAACGGAAAGAAGAGGACTGTGCGGTTGAAGCACAGGGCAGTACACGATCTTATCAAAAGAGGTGTAATTGCAGTGATTGATGTTCGGAGTCAGGAGAACCTGGCAGATCCGTTCACAAAGGGCCTCAAGCGCCAGTTGGTCGATGACACAGCTTGTAAAATGGGCTTGAAGGCATTCTGATAGTGTGTCTTTGTAATCCTACCATAAAGTTTTATGTTATTAGTTCAAAGAGAAATCTACTAGGCATCTAACTTTTGGTTCAAAGGAGGATCACTGACTGGAAACTATCAGGTAACAGTGGGTACTTGTTCTCTGGAACATGGAAGGGATACGGACCCATAACCACTGTTGTCTACTATGTATTTTCTGCGGAAAAAATAGATCCTGTGGAAGGTTGGCTTAAACGCCTTAATGAGTTCTCAGGCAGAGTGAATGCCTGGTGTGCTTTACAGGAAGCACGGTAGAGCAGCACTACAAGGAGTGAAACTCATGCTACAGTGGGGTGACTCCACCATGAGGTTCCCAGGTCTGGGGTAATGCCTCGGCTTTGCAAGCCAAGTCATAGCGGCGTAGCACCACAAATAGGCAGGTAGCCTAATGCTGTATGACGTAATTAAAGAGTTGTAGACAGCACTACAAAGGGGAGGATGGCCCCATGTTACAGTGGCACGACACCACAATGAGGTACCCAGGTAGGGGTAAAGCCTCGGCCTTGCAAGCCATGTCGTTGCGGCATAACACCGCAAGGAAGCCTTTGGCTTCATGCTGAGTAGATTGGCACTACAAAGAGGCTGAGGCCTCATGCTACAGTAGTATGACACTACGATGAGGTTCCCAGGAAGGGGTAATGCCTCGGCTTCAGGCCATGTCATAGCGGCGTAGCACCACAAGGAAGCGCAAGGCTTCATGTCATTTCTCTTTAATAAAGAACTCACCTATAGTGTATGGAAAGAGATATCAGGCCGTCTCTTGAGGGTAAACTTGTAGACGTCCAAAATTATACACTGAAACCAGGCTGGCACAGGACCTTTAATGTGCAGCCAGAAGCACACGTAACTACACTTTGTGAGTGAGAAGAATTACAATTGTGGTGCAGAATTCAAGACGTAGTCCATTCTTGTATCACATTGTTATTTAACCCATGCGGGAAGATTCAAGTCGTCAGCGACATCTATCCTAATGCAAAATGGACAGTTACGGTGGGGAATGCTCAACCCTGGACACACATATATATGTTGTGATATGTGGGAAATTGTTGGTGCTTTCTTTACATGGAGAGAGCTTGCTCTCAACATGCCTTGTAAAATTTTAGTCCCACATCGAAAATGCACCATGAGTTATCTCAACATATATACTTGGTTGTGTTGTTGAAAGATGCACATGGGGTGGTGACCCTAAGGAGGAAACCATGTGGGTGATTTTACTAGGAGGTAAGAATAAGGCTCCAAGGATTAAGCATTAATGCTTTTGTCATTCTCTTGGATTAATTCCATTTGGAGCTAAGCCCCAAAGGGGCTTAGCGACTCGGACTCGGACTCGGACTCGGACTCGGGCTCGGGCTCGGGCTCATGGGCTCATGAGGCGTAATGTGGTGTTTTGTTGGCGCACTTTGCACTTAGCACGTCAGCAGTCATGCGGCCTATGCGGCTCATGCGGCTCATGTGGTCCATGCGGTCCATGCGATCCATGCGGTCCATGCGGCCCATGTGGCCCATGCGGCTCATGCAGTCCATACGGCTCATGCGGCTCATGCGGTCCATGCGGTTCATGCGGTTCATGCGGTTCATGTGGTCCATGCGGCCCATGCGGTCCATGCGGCCATGAGGCCATACGGCTCATGCGGCCAGGCTGCTGCTGCCGCATGGAGGGCTCCGCTGATTGTGCAGACTACAAGTCAGTTATGGAAAGACTGATTCAATGCGATTAATTCAGATCCACTTTTTGTGGGATTTGAATTAATTTCGTTGCTATCTTTGTGGGAATTTGAATTAATCTCGTTGCTATCTTTTTGGGATTTGATTCAACCTTTTCATAACTGAAGAGACGGCTAGAGTTTCCACCCTCTCTCTATTTATACTCTCTTCTGGCCTCCTTTGTGGGTACGACGAAAAATATAAGTCAGAAAAAGAGAGAGAGAGAGGGAGCTGCTGCCGCCATTGCAAGTCCATCCGAGGAGTCAGAACAGAGGTGACTTCGAGCGTTCCACAAGTTCTTCAAACTTGCTGGTTCCTGGAAGCAATTCGTGTGGGGCGAATCTTGCTTTGAGCAACGGTGTTTTGACACCCCAGCACTGTTCTTCATCTCATCTTTCTCTAGATTTTGTAACTCGTTCTGTCCCAATTGCAACACGTTTGCAAGGAAGAACGAGAGATCTCCTCTTCTATATTTTCCTCCTTCATATTGTAATCTGGCTTTTTGGTCCTTTGTATCATCGTAGATCTCGATTGCATCAGTTTTACCATCTTTGATCAAGTCCCGGGAATAACACATATTACCAGTACATTATCCAAGCATCAAAGGGACTTTTGGTGGAATTCAGACAATACCAAGAAGAAGCTTCATTTCAAATCATGGTCCATATTTACTAAACCAAAGTTCCAGGGAGGACTTGGTATAAGAGATCCTCACATTGTCAATCTTTCACTGTTGATGAAGTTAGCATGGCGGTTCATAACTGACCTAAACTCTGTTTGGGGGACATTACTCCGTAGCAAATACCTTCAAGACAGTTCATTCTGGAGTGCAAGGCAAATACCTACCTCTTCCTGTATCTGGTCTAGTCTCCTGCATATTAGACAGTATCTCTTCGACAACATCTTTTGGTCAGTAGGGAATGGTACTTCTATTAACATTTGGAACGATCCATGGGTTCCAACTACTCCACATAACAGAGTATCAGGTCATCCGTTCTCAAGGGGATGGGTTACTTATGTTAGTGATCTCATTAACACTGAAAACTTCAGTTGGAAGGAAAATCTTATACACATATTGTTTCCCTTGCATGAAGCTATTGAAATTTTAAAGATTCCACTTTCTGCAAACTGCAACATTGATCAGCTCATCTGGAAACACACAAGTGATGGAAAGCTCTCCACAAAATCTGCGTACAGAGTCATTCAGTCAAATATTCACAAAGATCAATCACATTTTGGTGAATCTGACTTTACTGATTGGAAGAAATTATGGTCTCTTAACCATATTTATCCAAGAGTTCTTCATTTTGCTTGGAGGGCTCTCAACAATGCTCTCCCTACTAAAGCTAACATACATCGACGACTCAGTCATTTGGATGCAGTTTGCCCTTTATGCAAGGTATGCGAAGAAGATACTAACCATATTATGCTGCATTGTTCTTTGACAGGTACTATTTGGAGAGAGAAAGAATCTATTAAAAGATTCATTCATCCTTCCACCACAATCTCTTCTCTGATTTCAAATCTCTTGAAGTATGGTGATCGGGAAGATATATCTACTTGTCTTTATTTAATATGGCAAATTTGGAAGGCTAGAAACAAATTCATCTTCGACAACACAGCTATCAACATCAAATGGATTCTACATCAAGCCTCTACAATGCAGGAAACATATACTTCCCTCAATAGTGAAGTCTCTTCGACAAATTTTGAATCACCTGTGTCTCATTTCCCTATACTCTGGAGACCTCCTGAAGCTAATATATTGAAGATTAATACTGATGGTGCATATCTTGATGGAAAGATGTCTGCAGCTGCAGTCCTCCGCAATGAACAAGGACAATTTCTGGGTGCCATTTCTAAGTTCCAAGATGGAGGTTCCCCTGTGGAAGCTGAAGCTATGGGTATACATCTGGCTATGGTCTTGATCGAGAGGAAGCAATTACAAAGAATCAGATTGGAAGGGGATTGTAAAGTTCTCATTGACTCTATTAATTCCAATATGGAACCTTCCCTATGGTCAGTGAGACACTATTTATGATGCCCGACAACTCAAGAATTCGACAAAGGACATATCCTTCTCTTATGCACACCGAAATGCAAATCACTGTGCTCATGACCTTGCATCGCATACACTTCTACATAACAATATGAACTCTACTTTAGTTCATGATTTCATTCCTGAATGTATTTCTACTAATATCCGTCGTGATATTGAATCTTGTAATTCTCTAACTTTTCAATGAATGAATTGCCTGTGTTTCAAAAAACAAAAAAAAAAAGAAAATAATGGGATTTGTTGGAACTGACAGTTGCATTTGCTGAAGGGAGGGGTCTTGACCCCGCAAGCAGAAGGCAGAGCGAGGGCCTTGGTGATATTGAGCTTCACCCCCAAATCTGCACTTTGCTTGAAGGCCTGGCAGAGGCAGCCCACCTCCTTCTTCACCACCTCCTTCAGGCTGCTGCAGCACTCCCGCTGCGGCTTCGCCTCCTTGCTCCCGTCCTCCACAAAGGTCAGACAGCCAGCCAGGCTTACGAGCGCAGAACTGCAGTCTGCTTCTGGTGCTGCTGCTGTGGGTGCGTTAGTGCCCACCATCCCTTTTGCTGCATCGACATGAACAATATCAGTGTTCACCACCATCATAGCTACACTGAGCAGCAAGAACAGATGGAGCAGATGAGCACATCCACTGCTACTCTTCTTCGCTACCACACCCATATTTTTCTTTCTTTTGTTGAATATTATGGTCTACGAAGTATATATTTAGGAAAATATATGACAAAATGATAAGGGCACTTTATTTTTTATTTAGGACTAGTCCAGGATTGGGACTAATCCAGTTTAGAGAAACTTCTACTCATTACAGTCCATTTTTTGTTAGGGACTGCCCACCCCGAATCTCCCTCAAACCTATTCATTTCTAATTTCCACTCTCTTCTCAAACCCATCTCAAACCTAAACTCATTTTCTCTATCACCTCCATCTTCACCAAAATTCTTCTTTTCAGGCCTAGCCAAATCTAAACTTTTTTTTCCTCCTCATCCTCCTCTTCCTGCTGCTGCTGACGAGCTCGGCCCACTTCATACATCATTTCTTAGCACTGACAACACAAAAAAATAATCAATATGGTCTTTGCTGAAATTTTGATGTCATGGACATGACTGTAATGGAATTCGGAGAAATGGGATGGGAGATAAAATTTTAGACTAATTTTGAAGTTTCGAACCCATAATTTTTGAAGTAAGGAATTCCGACAATGTCGCGACTGGGAAGACTCAACTGTAGAAGAACTTCCATAGTCCTGTATGTTGTATAGAAATTTTCTACAGTCTGTGTATTTTTAGTCCATTCCAAAACGGCAAAAAATTTGTACAGTCCTGACAACCTACAGGACTGTAGAAGTTTTCTACCGTCCTATGTTTTTTATTTGTGTGATGAATATAATGTGATGTTGTTAAACTTATCTCTAAAATAGATTTAAAATTGAGAAATTTATCTCTAAAATAGGTTTATAGACCGTATATATGAAGGTTTATTTGCAATGAACAAAATTAAGAGAATTATCTCTAAAATAGATTTAAAATTTTGATTTGTAAATCGAGTAGATATTTATTTATTTTTAAACCGAGTAAATAATTTATTTTTTTTCTAAAATAAATTTAAAAATACTTAAAGGTAATTTAATGATTATATATATATATATATATATATATATATATATATATATATATATATATATATATATATATATATATATAATCCTTCATGACTTCTGCTTTCACGGTATATATATATATATATATATATATATATATATATATATATATATATATATATAATCCTTCATGACTTCTGCTTTCACGGTTATTAAAACACAAGTTCCTTTTAGAACTGTCAAAATTTTTGATAGTCCTAACAACAGTTAGGACTTTAAAAAATTTTTTTGCAGTTCTGAAAGGAACTTGTTGTTACAATTATTTTCTTTTAAGACTGTCAAAAAATTTGACAGTCCTACCGATGGAAAGGAGTGTTAAAATTTTGACAGTTCTAGAAATATATGTTGCTCAATGTTTTATGTAGGACTGTCAAAATGTTTGACAGTCCTACCAATTGGAAGAACTGTTAACAGTCCTAAAAATATATGTTGTTAAATGTTTTATGTAGGACTGTCAAATTTTTTAACAGTCTTTCCAATTGGTGGGATTGTAAATATTTTTGACAGTCCATCATCGTCCCCGGTGCGACTGTGGACAAATTTTTGAGTAACCGTAAAATGGGTTCAAAACTTCAAAATTTCGTATAGAATGAATACATAAATCAAATTTTAGTTACTAGAAGATAAAATTTAGGCATGGACATGGATTGAAAGAGATTTGGAAGATAAAACATTAGGATTTTGGGTGAGAGAAGGGAAGAAGAAGAAGAAGAAGAGAAAAGAAAAAAAAAAGACTTATATACAAACATTTAGACTAGTTATGAGTAATTTTTTGGATGACAAACTTGTAATTAAAAATAAATTTAGACGAACCCTGAATAAGGATTGATGTGTCTTTATAATTTGCCTAATATATTGAGGTCATGGTTGCTTTAATAATTTGCACTTAAGTGCCTTCAACTTTAACACTTTGCAGATTGCTATCCCCTACTATATTTGCACTTTGCTACCTAGATTTTTTTTTTCATTACTACCGTGACACCACGCACGACTAGAAAGTCCAAATTCTAGAAAATTAGCATAACTTCCCTTATTTTTTTATACAAGTTTGATTATCTTATATGTAATTAATTTTTGTTGATTTAACAATTAAATGATGGCTCATGCTTACATGAAGACCTTCAGACTCGTGAGTTTTCCATTCTTTTATAAGGTCGGGACGTGGTAATACATAGCAACAACACAAATGAGAGAAATATGACGCGAGTTCAAAACCTAAATGATTTATATGTATTTTCGTTAATAATTTTATATAATGCATCCTCAACTTCACTAGCTGCACCTAATAATTTACTTATATAAAATTTTATATAACTTTAAAAAAATTTAGATTATTGTATTTTTGTTCTGTACAAAATATTTATGCTTTCACAATCAAAAAAGGACCTTAGGGACTATTTGCCATATGTTTAAATTTCATATAATGTATTATCAAATTATTGTGTTCGGATGTCAAAGAAAAAGAACAGAAAAAAAAAATCCAAATGAAAGAAAAGTAGGGGGCTCCATTTATTCCATGAATTCACTTCTCTATTTCCAATTATTCACTATTTCATGTAATTTCTCGAACATTTCCAAGCATTGAAAAGAAAGATAAATAAAAATTACATTTTTAAAACAAAATAATAAATATTTTCTTTTTCTTTCGTGAACCAAACGAGGCTAAAGGCTAATAGGGTTCCTAAGTTCAGGAAGTTCTTATATATAAAAAAGAAAATTTGCATTAATTATTCCTGTGTTTTACATTTATTATAAAAATTATTCATACTTTAAAACTAATTATATAGACTATTTCTATAGTTTACATTTTTTATAGAAACTTATAATACTGATCACTTCTCTGTTTTATAAAATTTATAAAGAAGAGAATGGTCGGTGTATTTTTTTTTTTGGGAATAGAATTAGCCCCTAGAATACTCATAAAATAATGAAGAATCAGTGTACTTATTTTTATATTAAAAATATGGTACCAACATGCCCAAACAAAAGAAAAGAAATGCAAGCCGCTTATTATAAAGAAGAGGAAAGTTGAGAGAAGGTGTTTGGGGCTGGTAAGGGGATTGCTACTTGTGCTAGTGATCGCAGAAAATGGGTGGAATGATGGGTGGACGTGGGAAAGTCACTTTTCGACCCGTCATTCAAGAGGATTCTTTTTTCTTTTCTTTTCTTTTCTCTTCTCTTTTTTCTCTATGGATAATTTGTTTAGTGAAGATTCGAGAAGGCTATGTAGAAAGGTTTGGACGTAATGATTGTTGCTCAAAGACGGGGTGGTGGAACATTTGTGGACCCAAGCATGCCATCCATTGCTAGAAATGGAGAAGGGTAGTTGATGCAAGAGTAATCATGGTAGTAGAGGAAGTCATACCATTTGATTCTTAGAGCATCTTCTATGTGACATGAGCCACAAGTCAATATTTTGTTTATGTGAAAAAATTATATCTCAAAAGACAATAAGATAGAAAAATTTTCTCCAATGCAAAAGTATTAAAAAAAATAATAAAAAGTATTTTTTCCAACTTTCAAGACAACTTTTAAGACAACTACTCATCTTCTTTCTTTTTTCTAATATTTTTTACTCATAATTGATGACATGAAAGAGAAGACATTGTCAAGTGCATTGTCTAGAACAAGATAATCAACTTCACAATGTCTTCTTTAATTTTTGCCACATAAGCTTCACAATTGACTTGACAATTGCATTGGAGAAGAACTTTTGAATAAAATTCTGTCATTTCTATGTGGCATTAACTTTTTTCCAAAGTCACAATAGGGTTGGAGATGCTCTTATGGTATCATCTTATTGTCTTAGTGTCATGTCACGAAACCAAATAATGAGAAAGTTGGAATGCTACATCTATCAGAGAGATCCCTTATATAATTTTTTTATTTTATTAGACTAGCTAACTGGATTCAAGAATCTAGTATTAAAACATTTACAAACAATATGATAATTGATACTATAGTTAGGCTAATTAATTATAACTTGATATTTTCTCAATTATTCATGTCTTTCAACTTGATACATTGAATTTTGATAGTTAACAGCTTAATATCCTAAAATTTAAAAAAGTTGAAATTACCTTCGTCCCCTCTCCTCTCTATCTCTCTCTCCTTTTTCCACCAGCTGCACCACCTCCAACCCCATAGCCCCCCGCCTCTCCCCTTTGCTGCACCACCTCCGATCCCGTAGCCCCCTTCCTTCTCTCCGCTGGGCACGAGCTGCTTCTGCCGTCGCCGCGGGCAGAGGGAGGAGTGGCGCCAAGGGCGGAACCAGAAACTCGAGTTGGAGTGTGTCACATCCCAGAACCAGAATACTGGTGAGCGGGGGACAGACACAACCAGCTACGTATATAGAAATATAATCCACCTCGATATACGGTCACGGCTGTCTAGATGTATGAGGGTTTATCTACAAGCCACCAGTCTCTTATGGTCAAGAACAAGCCTAGTGTCTCAATCTCAAGAAAGTAATAAAAGTTACAAGATGTTAGACCATCAGATATTCAATAGTAAGGCGTCCCATACATTTCATATACAGATGATCATGAAGCTAGTCATACAAAATGCGAGGACTAGCAAGAGTTTCAGTCATACATGATCAACCATAGGATTTGTCAATCATGTTACAGCCCTTAGGCAGACAAGAAATATAAATATTCAACACGAGCTAACACTTGCTCGGCGGCTAAACGTCTCAAAAGAATAATTTACAATAGAGTGGAAGAGGAAAATAAAATCCACTCGTTACCAGGGTTTCTTCTAATGTTCACCATCTGGCTAGAAGGCTGGAAGATCCTCGGGTGCTGCTCCGAAATCTGGCCATACAAAACCAGCTGGGTCAGAACCCAGAAGAGCAAGTGCCACAAGGGAGGCTTCACTTAAGAACTAAAACCAGCATGTCAGAACATAAGCAAGAATAATAATAGAAAAATATGAAATGTAAATAAGACAATAAATGACGAGAGGACGAGGAACTATTCCGGAAGCCAGGTTACAATCCTTAAACCAAACAAGGACCAGGGTTGTAACCCTTCGCCTGAACAGAATCGAGTCTCTAGCCATTTATTGCTAAGAGTAAAGCGTAAGCAAGCATGTCCTGAGATAGCCATGTACTGGATCTTGACAAGACTAGACAGGATTGGACTCCATCCAACAGTTACGACCAAGCAAAGAGTACGGCTTGATATTTTAACTAACTAGGGTTATCACAAGCCTAGTTACTAGCAAGATGCAATGAGATGTTCCGGCAGTCACAAGCCCTGCAGCTATCCAGGTTATCCAGGCGAGGTTCATGTAAGAGTTATCAAGAATTACTAGGTGACTTAGAGTGCAACACATGACAATGTGCATATTACTTGTATCAAGAAGTGCCCCACATGACAGTGGGTTGGAAATGTGCCCTACTCGTCGGCAGGCTACAAGTCCATCAGGTGTGGCCGGGATAACGGAATCGCCTGTAATTGGAAACATCTCTCTATATGAGCTACTTTGATCAATCTAATAATTAACCTAGTCAGATTCAGCATGAATTCCTGACCATGGTAACCAGGGATGCAAGTCCTAGACATAATACGAGACGAGACTGATAGTTTATATAAGCACATTCAAGAACAATCACCCACGGTGTCAAGACGAGTTATTACTCAGCATGTCAAGATAGCCGTCGTAACAACATTCAAGATTACATGTCAGGTTTACTTGTCAAGAGTGCACCACGACGGGCCACTATCATGTCATTATCATGCCAAGGTTGCTTGTTAAGAGTGTGCCACAACGAGCCACTATCGTGTTCCATCCTTACATTATTATGAATGAAATAAACTTGTATAAAATAGCTAGTAACATATTCTTGAAGCCAAGAAAAAGATCTACAACTTTCATGTTGGGCGTTAGGAGAAATTCTGGCCACAAATCAGCCAAATAGGACATAAAACAACCAAAAACAGCCAAAATAGGTACTATACGACACTATGCATCTATGCGGACTGGCACTATGCGGCCAGGCACTATGCATTTATGCGGACTGACACTATGCGGCCAGGTACTATGCATCCGTACGGATTGGTACTATGCGGCCAGGCACTATGCATTCATGCGAACTGGTACTATG
This sequence comes from Iris pallida, assembly GCA_029216955.1. Classification (NCBI taxonomy): domain Eukaryota; kingdom Viridiplantae; phylum Streptophyta; class Magnoliopsida; order Asparagales; family Iridaceae; genus Iris; species Iris pallida. The sequence continues at coordinate 130,750 of JANAVB010005837.1, forward strand.
CGGCCAAGCACTATGCATCTATGCGGACTGGCACTATACATCTATACGGACTGGCACTATGCGACCAGTACTATGCATCTTTGCGGACTGGCACTATGCGGTCAGGCATTATACATCTATGCGAACTGGCACTATGCAGCCAGATACTATGCATCTATGCGGACTGACACTATGCATCCATACGGACTGGCACTATGCGGCCAGTACTATGCATCTATGCGGACTGGCACTATACGACCAGCTCTATGCATCTATGCGGACTGGCACTATGCGGCCAGGCACTATTCATCATCCCTGCCAGAACCAGGACAGATGAACATAGAAAATGTCCAAATCTTATTCTAGCCATAACTTTCTTAAAATAAGTCAAAATCTAACTTTTCAAAGGTCCATTTTGGATAAAATCGAATTCTCTACAACGTAGAACAATTAAATCTTGAAAATAATAAAGTTTGATAGATCAAAATCTAAGAAAATCGAAAAGGTTACAAACTTAGATATACTAAAATCCATCCGTCCAAACCGAAAACTCCAAGTTCTAAAGATACTTAGAATCATGTAGAGAAGAAGATAAAATAATAAAATGGAAGATCCATCATGAAGCAAGTTGCACTTGCCTAATCTCTCTAGGTTGGTGGGGGAGAAATGGAGAAGAAGGAGAAAAAATAAGTGGAAGTAATGAAGAGAGAGAAAGGGGTGGTTGGGTTTTATAAAGAGAGGGGATGGTTCAACATGTGGAACAAACCATCAAAATAAACCAAACCAAGCCATCCAAAGCAAGTCAAATTGGACCAACCCAACCCAAGGTCAACCTTAGTCAAGATACATCAAGGCAAGTAATAAAAAAATACAAAAATACAATAAATAAAATACGGGTCGAAATCCGTATACGTACACTGAAAATACGTATAACGAAAAACGGGAGTGACAACTCTATCCACCTTAAAAGAATTTCGTCCTCGAAATATAATCAAGAGGCTAAAGATGTCGGGTAAGCAATACTAATACTGGCAATCTACGGCTAGTAGTTAAACGGGCAATCATCCATGCAAGCAAGGAGTAAAAGCATAAGGCATAAGGAAGACATTATACCTTATGAGTCAAACAGGTATGGATATCGCGATCGGATATCATCCTCACGCTCCTACGTTGACTCACCTAAAGAGTGGTGACCCCAAGCAACACAGACTAAACTAATAGTCTTGTTCTTGAGTACCTTCTCTCTTCGGTCAAATATGGATACGGGCCTTTCCTCATACGAAAGGTTGGTACCAACAACCAATTTTGAATGATTAAGGATATGGTTTGGATCCGGGTTATACGAACGTAATTGGGATACATGGAACACGTCATGTACCTCACGTAACGACGACGGAAGAGCGAGCACCTACTCGTTCGAGAATGTCAAACGGTCCTATATACCTAGGACTAAGCTTTTTTCGTACGCCGAATCGAATGACGCTACGGGTAGGCGAGATCCTAAGGAACACGTGGTCGCCGACTAAAAACTCACGGGGATGCCGATGAGAATCGGCCCAATGGCGCTAGTGATCTTGGGCAACTCGAAGATGATCTCTGACTTGTCTGACCACCTCGATTGTCTGCGTAACCATCTCTGGAACAAGCATCTGCCTCTCACCTATATCATTCCAGGCTAACGGGGATCTGCACTTCCTGCCATACAGTGCTTCAAAGGGCGCCATCTGGATACTGGCCTGGAAACTGTTGTTATAGGAGAACTCCACTAGGTGCAGGTGATCTTTCCACGAGCCACCGAAGTCCAGCATACAAGATCGTAACATATCTTCAAGAGTCTGAATCATACGTTCTGACTGACCATCTGTTTGCGGATGGTATGCTGAACTGAACTTGAGACGAGTCCCCAAACTCTCCTGAAGACTCTGCCAAAAGTGGGACATGAATCTTGAATCTCTGTCTGATATGATACTAACTGGCACTCCATACAGTCTGACAATCTGTCTGAGGTACATCTCTGCTAGCTGATCCGTCGACTGACCAACTCTGAAGGGAAAAAAATGAGCTACCTTCGTTAAACGATCAACGATAACCCATATAGCATCCCTACCAGTCGGAGATTTAGGTAACACAGTTACAAAGTCCATAGTTTTGTGCTTCCATTTCTATTCTGGGATCGGTAAAGGTTGAAGAAGTCCAGCTGGTCTCTAATGTTCAGCCTTAACTTGTTGGCAAACTAAACATCAGAAGACAAACTGGGCTATCTCCCTCTTCATGCCATTCCACCAGAAATGCTGACGGATGTCTCGGTACATCTTCGTGCCACCGGGATGAATTAAATACTAAGAACTGTGAGCCTCTGTCATGATCTCCTATCTGATATCACCACTGGGTACACAAAGACGCCTCCCATGTCGGAGAGTACTATCTTCGTGAATACATAACTCTGGTCTTTGTCCTACTTCACACTCTGCTCTGAGCCGCTGAAGCTTAGAATCTGCTGATTGCGCCATCTTGATCCTCTCAACTATACTGGACTGAACTTGCATGCTGACCATCAATGCCACATTGGTAGGGAGAACTCTCTCTATCCCCATCTTCTGAAGATCGGCTAACAATTCCGGTTGCGATGTTAGAGAATAAACTCCAGCTCTTCTGCTCAATGCATCTGCTACTACGTTAGCCTTTCTGGGATGATACTGCAGGTTGATACTTCAGGCCTAGCGCTTCGTAGGCGTGTTTCCTAACTCAATTTCACGAAGTACTCTTTATCCTTTGGTGTGTTATATTTCAAGCATGTTCAGAAGGCACTTCATTTAGTTAACTTAGACCACTTTGTTCAATACAAGGACTTGTACGTAGATCACCACCAGCAAAGTCCACTTAACACTATATGCACCGGTCGCTGGCATCACAAGCCATTTTGGATCCTTTTTTCTTTGGTATTTCGTAACTATTCAGAGCGTGCGGCTGGTACACGTTCATAGTGTCTTGAAAATACCCTGCACTTACGTCCCCCGGGTAGCCAAGCCCCCCAGGCAGCCCGTAAGCCCCCTTTAATTTCCGCCTAGGCCGGCCACGATCCTCCCTTTGATCATGCCGCGGAAATCCCTTATATCTCCCACCTCCCGTATACGAGGGGATTGTCCACGCCGTATTATTTGTCATTTTAACTTAACGGCTGTCTCCGAGCCGTAGGCTAACCCTTATCCATAATGCGTTATCGACTAGGTTGGCGTCCGTGCAGCGCGGGTAGCGAGCCCCGTTGCACGTGCCCGTCATACCTGTCGCTAACCATTCCTTTCCTTCTTATCTTTTATTCATTCATTCTTTCTTTCACTTGTTTGTTCGTTCATTGATTCATTCACGTATTCATTCATTCATTCGTTGGCTCATTCATTCACTTATCCATTCATTCTTTCATTCACATATTATGCAACTCCCCGTGCGGGAGTCGCCTTGGCGACCCATCGGTCCCATAATCTTTTAATGTTGCTATATTTTACTTGGAACGACTATGTTGATAGTCTTTCCGTTTTATTGTTGTAATCCATTCATTGTTTCATTGTTCAACGCATAAGGGACTTGAACGTAAGCTTGTGCCGTAGCACGAGCATGGAGCACGGTGCTAGAGTTCTTATATTTTCCTTGTTCCTTTCCATATTCTATACAAGCATGCAAGGTGGGATTAATCCCTTAGCTAGGCTCGTTGAGTCATTTATTAATATGCACGGTGTTATCGCCTAGCGTTTCTTGTGATAGTGTCCGCATTGTTAAGTTTCTAGGCTAAGCAAAGACGGGTTCATCGGAGTAACCCATCTTAGCGATGTTCGCATCGGCCGAGCGATACTCCGAGCGCGCCTTTAAAAGTCTAAGTCTGGATTCATCTTTACCGGCCAAGGTAAGCCTTACATCGATTCTTCATCAGGTCGATGCCAACTCTTCGGGTCGATGGCTCGTTTGAGTCGTTGCACTTGCCGTTGGAATCGGCGTTCCGCTAGGGCGGAGCGGGTCATTACATAATATACCACTCAAAACAAGTCTCGTCCTCGAGACTTCCTAAGTGCAGGTCATCCTACCGTTCCTTAACTCATGTCATGTGCATATCGTAGACAATTTCCTATCGTCTGGCTTTATCGCTTGATGGCATCGAACTATACTCGATACCTTTCCAAGTTCCGTGTCTGCATACGTTTGGTCGATTTTATTGAATAGCTTTTCATTCATTTTAGAGTTGATGGTACTTATTCAATTCAAGCGTTTCTTCGATTTCATTGCTATTTCGACGTGTCATGGGACTGAAATGGTCGCACGAGGTACGTTGTAATTTATCAAATACGAGAGACGTAAGCTGAGGCAAACTCACTCATTCGTTCATGTGCATCTCAACACCCACTTGCAGCTGCATTTGAGTTCATCATATCGCTGAGTTTGGATCGTGCACGCATTCAAGGCGTCCCCCGAATATGTACATTTCAACCAAGCTTAGCGACTAGCGAAGTCGGACAAGCTACTCGTGATAGTTTCGATTTGTCGATCGTTTTTGCTAATTTCGATTTAAAACCGAACTCATGTGTGCATCACATATCGTTTATCTCGGTCCTCGAGATTATTCGATTCGCTTCTCAAGCGCTCTCGTTTACAAAATCAATACGATTTCTTCTTAGCGGAGTCGACCAAGTTTAAGTAATTCCCGTCCGATTAAAGACCAAGTATTGCAATATCATCGAGTATGTCTTCCAATCAATGATTCAATTCGTTATCCTAACTTTACTTGCGTATCATCCGTTCCTATCTTTTTCTTTGTTTGGGGCCAATATCACCGTCGTTCACTCACACTCCCAGTTCTTCGTCCTACTCTAAGTCTTGTTGCCCCAAGTCTATCGTCCGTCCAGACGATACTGTAATGTCAATCGCACAGGTTCAATCACTCGGTATAGGGTCGTCCGCCTATCCGCTAGGTCAGCTCACAAGGTCATAGTTACACATCAAGTCTGTTGCTCATCGTGCAAGGTCTTTGCACGAAGCTCTTCCCAAATCCTATGGTCAAACCATTTGTTCATTTGTACGGGAGTTTCTACCCAAGTTCGTTTCGCTCAAACTTCTAAATATCAAGCAGCGTTCACCCTATTCGCATCACATATTCTCCGTTCCGAGTTCGAGCTCGTTTAGGAAAGTCATCCTACGATGGGTTGTCCTCAATCAAATCGTGCGTCCGCAATAACAATTATCGTAGTCTATCTCTTCAAGTATGTTTGATACAATCCACCTATCCAATTCACGTAGTCGATCACAAGGTCGTCTAGCCTTACAATATGTCGCGCCCCGATCTTACGCAAGTCTGATTATCCACGGCGGACATGAATCACTATGTCAACATTCCCGCAGAATAATCGTCCTCATCGGGACGTAACTCTTGCGTTGCGTCTAGACTTGCTCCTTTTCGATACGCGGACTGGGTCTACTCAATCCTCAAGTTTTCTCATTCTTCAATCGCAAGTCCTAACAATCCTCGAATCCACCTTCGCTTCAAACCACAAGTCGAAGCAATCAAAATTGCCATGCCATGATATTTTGAGTTCGACCATTCCCGCTGGACATAAATCACCATGCCAATGCTCACACGGAACGATCGTCCCAAATTCGACGTAACGCATGTGCGAGGCTGGAGTTGTGCTCGCGCAAGACTAGATCGTTGTCGTTGTGGTTATCACCAAACAATCAAGTCACTTTCCTTTCCATCCAACATTCATTTCTATCCAATCCCCAACATAGCATCCTTCGAAACAATAACTTCTAACACGATCATCATTCATCGAATTAGAGTACCCCTGAGTTATCGTACATCGATCTTTGATAAGCCTCAATACCATCGATGATGTACATAACCTGACGATCTTCCTTTTGCAACGAATTCCGAGTCATGCAACTTAATTCCTCAATTCACGTTGTCTCGTGCTAACTCTTCATTGAGCAACATCTATTCCAAATCCTTAGTCATCCTCGTATCTTCAAACCAACGTTTTCCATGCACGCTATCTTTCGATCATGCTATCTTCGATCTCATCCATGGGTATTTCACCTCAACTCAAGTTTCAATCCCTTCGACTAAATTCAAAATTACATGCACGATCTCCTATGTTTTCTCGACCAAGGCCTCCATTCGTTTCATGATTCGCACTACGCATTCTTAATTCGTTCGAACAATATCTTGTTTGAGACTCTCGATGTCGAAACCAACTAAGCATTACTCATTCCAAGGCTTGTGCGATATCATCGCTTGCCGACATACTCGTTCTATTCGTAAATCCTTTAGTCTCGCTCGAACAATTTCTATAACGTCCATACACCACTCAGGGTTCGAGCCATTCGACTAGTCATCGACACTCGCTCTTTTCCTTCTTCGAAGCTATCACATACACCACTCGGAGTCAAGTCATTCTACAAATCCTCAAAAGGTTATTCGACTCCCAATCGACATGTCCAATTGCGCGTTCGCTCATTCTTCAAAATCTAAGAACCATTTTCCCGTGTTCGCTTTAGTGCCGGTCAAGTAGCGTCTCTATCAACATACGTTCTAAGTCTCCCTTATTCTCGTCCAAGCGATAGTCAATCTCGCTCGCAACTCGTTTGTACCATAAAGTCTAGGTGCGCGATACTCGGCACAACTTAGCCAAAAGGCTGCATGCATAACCATCCCGTTCGAACTATACTTCGGTCTCGTGTACTCGTTCGCTATTATCAGCGTAAGGTTATTCAAGCACGTCTTGCATTTTGCTAACTCTTAGCATCGGTTCCTTCCAACTCAAGTACATCGTGGTTCGGCACAAAGGCCTTCGTCTAGCGATCTCGTTCGACCGAGTACTTGTACGAGCTTTTGAAAATATTAGACTTATTGTATGGAACATCCCAAGGCACAATGAGAGAGAGCGTACACTTCTTTTGTTTCAAAATCGAGCTTTCAAAACGGAGAAAATCGAAATAAAGTCCAAGGACGTAAAGTCGTGCTCTGATACCAATCTGTCAGGCCCCGCTCCCGTAGGAGCGATCGTCCTCGCTAAGGCGTGATGTCGCACGGGCGTAGGTTGCGCCCGTGCAAGGCCAAGTCCAGAAACGGCCGATTTGAGCTAGGGCACAGAGTCGCACAGAGTGTCCCCATTTGCAGCGGAAAGTAAATAAACACAAGTAGAAGCGAATTCAAACTCTTTATTGATATTCAAGAAGTTTACAAGCGGTGCTAGGCCGAGTTTATAAGTCGCTCAAGCTCTCTCTCTCTCTGAAACATAAAAGGCGTGCCAAGCGGCTTACAACATGGAATGATTCATGGCGATGTTTCGATACATTATGTCATGTATATGGTGCTCCAGCTCCTTGCAACGCTCCAAGGCACCAGAGATAGCTCCGCGCCTTAGCGCGTTCGAAGGAAGCTCCGCACCCGACGACGTCTCCTGCATCCTGCAAGCAGACTATGGGGTTATCAGTACATTGTTATGCACTGGTGGGGAGGCTAGCTCGCCCACAATGCTATCATTACCAAACACGTTCTATTTACTTTTGTGCACCGTCTATCATTCATTGTCTTTCTAATCTTGCCTTAGGATCATTTATATGGCGTATTTCATAGCCTATCTCGTGTTGCCAAATATAAGTATCGTATGGAATTTCATGCACGACTTACCCATACTTACCGTCCGGCCTTCCCTGTCCAAAGTAAACCAAGTTAGTCAACAATTCATATGTAATAACTTATCATGATTTACGTAAGCATTCAATGTCAAGGGCGTGTCCCTGCCTCAGGCTTAGCGCTCCGTAGGCGTGTTTCCTAACTCAATTTCACGAAGTACTCTTTATCCTTTGGTGTGTTATATTTTAAGCCTCTTCAGAAGGCACTTCATTTAGTTAACTTAGACCACTTTGTTCAATGCAAGGACTTGCACGTGGATCGCCACCAGCAAAGCCCACTTAACTCTATATGCATCGGTCGCTGGCATCACAAGCTATTTTGGACCCTTTTTCCCTTGGTATTTCGCAACTATTCAGAGCGTGCGGCTGGTACACGTTGATAGTGTCTTGAAAATATCCTGCACTTACGTCCCCCGGGTAGCCAAGCCCCCCCCAGGCAGCCCGTAAGCCCCCTTTAATTTCTGCCTAGGCCGGCCACGATCCTCCCTTTGATCATGCCGCGGAAATCCCTTATATCTCCCACCTCCCGTATACGAGGGGATTATCCACGACCATTTCGTATTATTTGTCATTTTAACTTAACGGCTGTCTCCGAGCCGTAGGCTAACCCTTAGCCATAATGCGTTATCGACTAGGTTGGCGTCCGTGCAGCGCGGGTAGCGAGCCCCGTTGCACGTGCCCGTCATACCTGTCGCTAACCATTCCTTTCCTTCCTATCTTTTATTCATTATTTCTTTCTTTCACTTGTTTGTTCGTTCATTGATTCATTCACGTATTCATTCTTTCATTCGTTGGCTCATTCATTCACTTATCCATTCATTCTTTCATTCACATATTATGCAACTCCCCGTGCGGGAGTCGCCTTGGCGACCTATCGGTCCCATAATCTTTCAATGTTGCTATACTCTACTTGGAACGACTATGTTGATAGTCTTCCCGTTTTATTGTTGTAATCCATTCATTGTTTCATTGTTGAACGCGTAAGGGACTTGAACGTAAGCTTGTGCCGTAGCACGAGCATGGAGCGCGGTGCTAGAGTTCTCATATTTTCCATGTTCCTTTCCATATTCTATACAAGCATGCAAGGTGGGATTAATCCCTTAGCTAGGTGCGTTGAGTAATTTATTAACATGCACGGTGTTATCGCCTAGCGTTTCTCGTGATAATGTCCGCATTGTTAAGTGTCTAGGCTAAGCAAAGACGGGTTCATCGGAGCCACCCACCTTAGAGATGTTCGCATCGGCCGAGCGATACTCCGAGCGCGCCTTTGAAAGTCTAAGTCTGGATTCATCTTTACGGGCCAAGGTAAGCCTTGCATCGATTCTTCATCAGGTCGATGCCAACTCTTCGGGTCGACGGCTCGTTTGAGTCGTTGCACTTGCCGTTGGAATCGGCGTTCCGCTAGGGCGGAGCGGGTCATTAATGGGGGTCCACTTCCACTCCACCTCTGGTGATGATGTGACCCAAGTACGATATGCGGTCAAGCCAAAACTCGTACTTACTGAACTTTGCGTACAACTGGTATTCCCTGAGAATCTGAAGAACTACACGGAGATGCTGCTCATGCTCCATCTCACTCTTGCAATAGACCAAGATGTCGTCTATAAACACTACCACGAACTGGTCCAAATAGGGCATGAAGATACGATTCATGAGGTCCATGAATATGGCTGGCGCATTGGTCTCTCCAAATGGCATAACAAGAAACTCCCAATGTCCATATCTTGATCTGAACGCTGTCTTCGGGATGTCTTGCTCTCTAACTCTGATCTGATGGTACCCTAATCGCAAGTCAATCTTCGAGAATACTGCCACTCTCAATAAGTCATCTATCCTTGGTAGAGGATATATATCTGTTCTTGGTTGTTACAGAGTTCAAGGTACGATAATTAACACATAATCTTGACGTACCATTTCTTTTTCACAAGAAGCATCGGGGCTCCCTAAGGCAATCCGCTAGAACGAATGAATCCCTTGGTTCTGAGTTCGTCAATCATCTTGTATAAAATCTCCAACTCTGAAGGTGCCATCCTATAAACTCTCTCTGACACTGGTGCAGTCCCTGGAATCAAATCAATGGTGAACTCTATATCTCTCTCTAGGGACATTATCACGCCCCAAAACCAGAATACTGGAGAGCGGAGCAGACACAGCCAGCTACGTATATTGAAGTGCAACCTACCTCGCTATACGGTCATGGCTTTCTAGATACATGAGGGTTTAACTACAAGCCATCAGTCTCTTATGGTCATGAGCCAGCCTACTGTCTCAATCTCAAATAAGTAATAGCAGTTTACAAGATGTCAGAGCACCAAATATACAATAGTAAGGCGGCCCATACATTACATATTTGTATGATCATGAAGCTAGTCATACAAAATGTGAAGAATAGCAAGAGTTTCAGTCATACATGATCAACCCTAGGATTTGTTAATCATGCTACAGTCCGTAGGCAGACAGTAAGTAAAGTACAATTGAGCTAACACGTGCTCGTCGGCTAAACGCCTCAACAGAATATTTTTACAATAGAGTTGGAGAGCAAAGTAAAATCCACTCGTTACCAGGGTTACGCCTGGTGGTCACCATCTGGCTAGAAGGTAGGGAGATCCTCTGGAGCTGCTCCGGTATCTGGCCATACAAAACCAGCTGGGTCAGATCCCAGAAAGAGCAAGAGCCACAAAGGAGGCTTCACTTAAGAACTAAAACAAGCATATCAGAATATAAAATAAGAAGGATAATAATAAGACATGAAATCTAAATAGAGCAATACATGTCATGTGGATGAAAAATTATTCTGATCAGTTATTGATAAGGTAAGCATAAGCAATCATGTTCCGAAGTAGCCAGGTACTGGAACAATGATGAGGCTAGGACTGGTTAAACTCCATCCAACATTCACGGCCAAGCAATAAGTACGGCTTGATACTTTAACTAACTAGGGTTATCACAGGCCTAGTTACTAACAAGATGCAATGAGATTGATCCAACAGCCATAAGTCCTGCAGACCATCCAGGTTATCCGGACGACATTAGGGGTTGAGTTCATGTGGGTACATCGTCCAAGAAACGCATGTACCTTTAAGTAGCTTGGGGGGTGCAACACATGACAGCGTGCTGGAAATGTGCCCTACTCGACGGCAGGCTACAAATCCTATGATGGGGCGCCCAGATAATGGGATTGCCTGTAGCTGGGAAATCTCTTCATGACTACTGGATTATTCTAGTTATTTAGCCTTAATCAGTTTCAGTAGGTACCCCTGACCATAGCACTCAGGGGTCCCTACCCTGGACATGATGCAAGACAATACTGGCTCATTTGTACAAACATAATCGTCTACGGTGTCGAAGCCATTCATTCTTTTCATGTCAGGCTAGCCGTCGCAACAGCATTCAATAGTTCCCACCATGCTTACTTGTCATATCATGCCATGTCATGACATGTCAAATTACTTGTTATACCATACCGTGTGCCAATTCGTGATTATCAAGCCCATGTCAAAGGTGCAAGAACATAAGAGGACAAGCGAAGTACGCCAAGGGGCTCAAAGCCTCCACTCGAACGAGACTACGCTAGGCCAAGGAGCCCCGAGCGTAAAAATAGCTTTACGTGGGCAAGAACAAGGGAAGACAGCTCTATGCGAGGAAAGCTGTACGTGAGCGAGGCTCTACGCGAGCAAGCACTCTACGCGAGCGAGCACTCGAGCGAGACTCTAAGCGCGTAAGCACTCTACGCGAGTGAGCACTCGAGCGAGACTCTACGCGCGTAAGCACTCTACGCGAGAGAGCACTCGAGCGAGACTCTACGCGCGTAAGCACTCTACGCAAGCGAGCACTCGAACGAGTGGAAGGTAGCCCCGACGTAGAGCTCGAATGAACTCGACGTAGAACGGATTACGCTGGCACGCAAGTGCGTATGCGTAAAAGGGGAAACACTACGCTGGCACGTAAAACATGGGTGTAAAGGGAGAACACTATACGGGCACGTAAAATGTGGGCATAAAGGGCTCGTCTTCTCCCCAAGGCTAAGGCAAGCAGCCATGGGACTCAAGAACTCAAGAACCCCATCTCGGCCAAGACTTGACCCAACCATTCAAGGGCCAAACTTGCGTAAAATTGAGATTCCTACTACATGGAACTCCCAATCTCCGAAAACAACCAAGTTAGTAGATCAAAACCCAAGAGATCCGAAATGCAACAAACTTAGATCTACAAGGAATAAACTATGGAATTTGAAAATTCTAAGTACTAAAGTATCTTAGAATATCGTGAGGAAGACAATGGAACAACAAAAATAGAGTTCCTCCATGAAGCAAGTTGCACTTGCCTAAGCCTCTCTCTTGGTAGGTGGAGAGAGTAATAAGAAAGAAGGAGTTAATGAGAAAATGAATGAGGAGAAAGAAGGGTTGTTGGGTTATAAATGATGGAGGGTGGTAGGTAGGGGTTTGCATACTAATCCAAACCGAACCAAACCAAGCCGAACCCAACCGAACTCGATGCATGCCAAGGCCAAAATAGACCACACGAACCATGAAATGCTAATTATCCCATACTAATACAAAAACCCAAGACTAGCCAGCCAGGACAAGTCGAAATACGGGTCCGAGATACGTACACGTATACCAAAATACGTATAACAAAATCCGAGGGTGAAAACTCTACCTACCTTAAAATAATTCCGTCCTCGGAATTTAATCAAGAGGCTAGAGATGTCGAGCAAGATATACTAATCACAAGCAAGTTACAACTAGGCAATCAATCAAGCAATCATTCATACAAGTAAGAAAGTTGAGGGCATACGGCATAAGAAGGACATTATACCTTACGAGTCAAACAGATCGGGATATCGCGATCGGATATCATCCTCACACTCCCATGTTGACTCACCCAAAGAGTGATGACCCCAAGCAACACAGACTAACTTGATAGTCTTGTTCTTGAGTATCTTCTCTCTTCGGTCCAATATGGATACGGGTCTCTCCTCATACGAAAGGTTGGTACCAATAACCAATTCTGAATGATCAAGGACATGACTCAGATTCGGGATATACCGTCGTAATTGGGATACATGGAAGACATCATGCACCTCACGTAACGATGGCGGAAGAGCGAGACGATGTGACATATCACGTACTCGCTCTAGAATGTCGAACGGACCTATATACCTAGGACTAAGCTTTTCCCGTACGCCGAAACGAATGACGTCACGGGTAGGCGAGATCCTAAGGAATACATGGTCGCCGATAGAAAATTCAAGGGGACGCCGATAAAAATCGGCCCAATGACGCTGGCGACCTTGTGCAACTTGAAGATGATCTCTGACTTGCCGGACCACCTCAATAGTCCGTGTGATCACCTCTGGACCAAGCATCTGCCTCTCGCCTATATCATTTCATGCTAATGGAGATCTGCACTTTCTGCCGTACAAGGCCTCAAAGGGTGCCATCTGGATACTGCCCAGAAAACTATTGTTATAGGAGAACTCTACGCGATGCAGGTGATCTTCCCATGAACCACCGAAGTCGAGTGTACATGACCGCAACATATCTTCCAAAGTCTGGATCGTACGTTCTGACTGACCATCTGTCTGCGGATGATAAGCTGAACTGAACTTGAGACGAGTCCCCAAACTTTTCTGAAGACTCCGCCAAAAGTGCGATGTCAACCTTGAATCTCTGTCGGATACAATGCTGACTGGTACTCCATGCAACCTGACTATCTGTCTGAGGTACATCTCTAAAAGCTGATCCGTCGACTAACCAACCCTGAAAGGAAGAAAATGAGCCACCTTGGTGAGTCTGTCGACTATAACCCAGATAGCATCTCTTCCAGCTGGGGATCTAGGTAATCCAGTCACAAAATCTATGGTGATGTGCTCCCATTTCCATTCTGGGATTGGTAAAGGTTGAAGAAGTCCAGCCGGTCTCTGATGTTCAGCCTTAACTTGTTGGCAAACTAAATATCGAGAGACAAATCGGGCTCTCTCTCTTCATGCCATTATACCAAAAATGCTACCGGATATTACGATACATTTTTGTACCGCCTGGATGAATCGAATACTGAGAACTGTGAGCTTCTGCCATGATCTCCTGTCTGACATCACCACTAGGTACACAAATACGCCTCCCATGTCAAAGTGTATCATCCTCATGGATACATAACTCTAGTCTTCGTCCTGCTGCACATTCTGCCCTAAGCCGCTGAAGCTTAGAATCTGCCGACTGAGCTAACTTGATCCTCTAAACTATATTGGACTGAACTTGCATACTGGCCATCAATGCCACATTGGTAGGAAGGACAACCTCTATACCCATCTTCTGAAGATCTGCTAACAACTCTGGTTGTGTTGTTAGAAAATAAACTCTGGCTCTTCTGCTCAATGCATTTGCAACAACATTGGCCTTCCCAGGATGATACCGCAGGTTGATGTCATAATCCACAAGTAGCTCTAGCCATCTTCTCTGACGCATGTTAAGGTCCTTCTGAGTGAACACATACTTAAGACTCTTGTGGTCGGTGAAAATCTTCACCCTATCTCCATACAAGTAGTGCCTCCAAAGCTTAAGTGCAAACACTACTGTTGCCAGTTCCAAGTCGTGGGTCGAGTAATTCCTCTCATGATCACGAAGTTGACGTGACGCATAAACTATTACCTTCTCATGCTGCATCAAAACACATCCTAAACCTCTGCCTGAAGCATCATAATATACTGAGAATCCACCGGTCCCATCTGGAAGCGTGAGAATGGGCACCGTCATCAAGCCTCGCTTCAACTTCTCAAAAGAATCCTGACATTCTGCTGTCCAAGCAAACTGCACATCCTTGCGGGTCAACTGGGTCATAGGTGCTGAAATCCGTACAAAGTCTGAAACAAACCGCCGGTAGTACCCGGCCAAGCCAATAAAATTGTAAACTTCTGTAACTATGCTGGGTACCGGCCACGTCTCAATAGCCACGATCTTCTGGGGGTCCACTTCTACTCTACCTCCGGTGATGATATGACCCAAGTATGAAATACGATCGAGCCAAAACTCGTATTTACTGAACTTTGTATACAACTGATGTTCTCAGAGAATCTGGAGGACAACTCTGAGATGCTGCTCATGCTCCGATTCACTTTTGCTGTAGACCAGGATGTCATCTATGAACACAATCACGAACTGATCTAAATAAGGCATGAAGATACGATTCATGAGGTCCATGAATACAGCCAGCGCATTGGTTGCTCCAAAGGGCATAACAAAGAACTTCCAATGCCCATACCTGAATCTAAATACCGTCTTCGGGATGTCCTACTCTCTAACTCTGATCTGGTGGTATCCTGACCGTAAGTCAATCTTCGAAAATACGAACGCCCCTTTGAGTTGATCAAACAAGTCATCTATTATCGGGAGAGGGTATCTGTTCTTGATTGTCACTGAGTTCAAGGTACGATAGTCAACACATAATCTGGACGTACCATCCTTCTTTTTCATAAGAAGCATCGGCGCTCCCCAAGGTGATCCACTAGCACGGATGAATCCTTTGGTCCTGAGTTCTTCAATCATTTTATACAAGATCTCTAATTCTGACGGTGCCATCCGGCAGACTCTTTCTCACACTGGTGCTGCTCCGGGGATCAAGTCTATGGTGAACTCGATCTCTCTCTCTGGTGGCATACCTGGAAGCTCCTCGGAAAAAACATTGGAAAACTCTTCTACAACTCTGGAAAATCGAACTGCCGCTGCAACTACCATCCGAAATACTGGAGGTGAAGGTTCTATTCCGCTTCAGAAAAATGAAAACTCTAGCTCACCAGGAATACTAAAAGTAATCTTGCCGATATGGCAATATATTCTAGCATACTGGCCCCTCAACCAATCCATCCCTAAGACCACATCATAATCGGCCATCGAAAATTCTATCAACCTAGCGAGAAACTCTCTACCGCTAACTACGAGCCGACACGAGAAAAATACTCTATCTACATCCACAAGTCCGTTACCAGTAAGTATGTTGAGCCTTACTGATAATGACTCGGGCTCCAGCCCTATCCGTGTTGCGAATCGTGCAAACATAAATTAATACGATACACCAGAATCAAATAACACTGATGCTGGAAAGGAATTGACGAGAATAGTATCTGCCACTATCTCACTTGATGCTAACTCCTCCTCTACGGTCAAAGCCATCACTTGACCTTGCCCTCTGGGTGCTGGTCCCTTCTGCTGGAAACCTCTCTGGCGGTTTTGGATCTGAGCTTGGACTTGTGCATACTGACGGGGGTTCTGCTGCTGAAATGCTTGGGCCTGAGGTGGCAAGGACCTCGAAAACGGGTACTGTTGCTGCTGCGAAACTGGTACTGGAACTGGCCCCCTAACCGAAGGACTAGAAAAGGTTGAAGAAGATGAACTCCCCCTATTCGGGCAGTTCCCAATCCTGTGGTTCGGTACCCCACAAACCAAGCACAAACCCTGTGCTCTGTGATACTTTGATACTACATGCCCTAGCTTCCCACAATGAGTGCAACTCATGGCGGAAGACTGCTTCTGCTGCCGCTGAGGATATACCGGGGTCAAATGTGGAGTCGACGTAATGGAAGCCGCCCGCCTCGAATATCCAATGGTCAAGGCCCTAGCTGTCGGGACTGGTGCTGAAGACTGGTTCATCTGGCCGTGAGACCGCTTCCGTCTTCCAGTTTTGTCCATAATTCTCTAGGAGGTATACTCATGCCTTTTCGCTGCTCTTAATACTGCATCGAAAGTCTGGTGCTCAAACTGCTCCACTGCTAGTAAAATCTCCAGGTGGAGTCCCTGCTGGAACCGCTGAGATCTGTCGAACTCGGTCGCCACCAAGGTGGGAGCAAACCGACTGAGCCTAGAAAACTCGGCCGCATATCCATCGACCGTCCTGCCCATCTGCTTCAAATTAGTGAACCTCGTCTGTAGATCATACCGAGCTACAGCGTCAAAGTACTTGGTCTGGAATCTCTCTCGGAATACTGTCCAGGTAATAGGTGATACTAATCCAACGGCCTGCGCCGCTCACCAGCTGCGGACCAAATCCAATAACTGCAGGAGCACCACAGCCACCTTCTCGTCTTCTGGGGTCCTTGATGCTTCTAGAATAACCTCAGTGTCCTGTAGCCAAGCGTCTGCGGCAATAGCATCTTCGCTGCCATCGAAGAAGGGAGGGTTCAAGCGTTTAAAGCTGTTGGCCATACTGTTACCTCTGCTCATAGCATCTTGTACTATCTGGTACAATCCATCACCTCGATGATCCTGTGATGCAAGCAACTCCCTGATGAGTCTAACCAAGACTTCATCATCCTGCGTTACAGGCTGGACTTGCTGTACTGGGGGATCTAGACCTCCGAGAAGCATGACTCGGGAAGCTACTCCTGAGTGCTGAGCTTGATCCTCTCATTACGGGGGTACTCGTTGAGCTCCTTCCGGCAGATTGGCAGGGCCAGGAACAATGTCGCTGAAGAAGACATCACAGGAAATAATAAGGACGGACCAGGACAGATCAAAGATACAAGATGTGATTAGGTCAAGATTTCATGAATTTAGAGGATACGAGCAGGGATCAAGGACGAGTGCTGATTGAGACGTCTATTCGGTAAACCCTCACATATCATGATTTACAAGACCTGCATGGGCCACCACTTAAACCGTGTCATGCCTCAGAACCAGAATACTGGAGAGCGGGGGTAGACACAGCCAGCTACGTATATTGAAGTACAATCCATATCATTATACGGTCATGGCTATCTAGATACATGAGGGTTTAACTACAAGCCATCATTCTCTTATGGTCATGAGCCAGCCTATTGTCTCAATCTCAAACAAGTAATAGCAGTTTACAATATGTCAAAGCACCAAATATACAATAGTAAGGCGTCCCAAACATTACATATTTGGATGATCACGAAGCTAGTCATACAAAATGTGAAGACTAGAAAGAGTTCCAGTCATACATGATCAACCCTAGGATTTGTTAATCATGCTACAGCCCGTAGGCAAACAGTAAGTAAAGTGCAATCGAGCTAACACGTGCTCGTCGGCTAAACGCCTCAACATAATATTTTTACAATAGAGTGGGAGAGAAAAATAAAACCCACTCGTTGCCAGGGTTATGCCTGGTGGTCACCATCTGGCTGGAAGGTAGGGAGATCCTCTGGAGCTGCTCCGGTATCTAGCCATACAAAACCAGCTGGATCAGATCCCAGAAAGAGCAAGTGCCACAAAGGAGGCTTCACTTAAGAACTAAAACCAGCATATCAAAACATAAAATAAGAAGGATAATAATAAGACATAAAATCTAACTAGAGCAATACATGTCATGTGGATGAGAAATCATTCTGATCAGTTATTGATAAGGTAAGCATAAGCAATCATGTTTCGAAGTAGGCAGGTACTAGAACAATGACGAGGCTTAGACTGGTTAAACTCCATCCAACATTCACGGCCAAGCAATAAGTACAGCTTGATACTTTAACTAACTAGGGTTATCACATGCCTAGTTACTAACAAGATGCAATGAGATTGATCCAACAGCCACAAGCCCTGTAGACCATCCAGGTTATCCGGATGACATTAGGGGTTGACTTCATATGGGTACATCGTCCAAAAAATGTATGTACCCTTAAGTAGCTTGGGTGGTGCAACATATGACAGTGTGCTAAAAATGTGCCCTACTCGACGGCAGGCTACAAATCTCATGATGGGACGCCCAGATAACGAGATTGCATGTAGCTGGAAAATCTCTTCATGGCTACTGGATTATTCTAGTTATTCAGCCTTAATCAGTTTCAGTAGGTACCCCTGACCGTAGCACTCAGGGGTCCCTACCCTAGACATGATGCAAGACAACACTGGTTCATTTGTACAAACACAATCATCCATGGTGTCCAGGCCATTCGTTCTTGTCATGTCAGGCTAGCCGTCGCAACAGTATTCAATAGTTTCCACTATGCTTACTTGTCATATCATGCCATTTCATGACATGTAAAATTACTTGTTATACCATGTCGTGTGCTAATTCTTGATTATCAAGCCCATGTCAAAGGTGCAAGAACATAAGAAGACAAGCGGGGTACGCCAAGGGGCTCAAAGCCTCTACGCGAACGAGACTACGCTAGGCCAAGGAGCCCCGAGCGTAAAAATAGCTTTACGTGGGCAAGAACAAGGGAAGACAGCTCTACGCGAGCAAAGCTGCACGCGAGCAAGGCTCTACGCGAGCGAGCACTCGAGCGAGACTCTACGCGCCTAAGCACTCTACGGGAGCGAGCACTCGAGCGAGACTCTACGTGCGTAACCACTCTACGCGCGTAACCACTCTACGCGAGCGAGCACTCGAGAGAGTGGGGGGTAGCCCCGACGTAGAGTTCGAATGAACTCGGCGTAGAACGGATTACGCTGGCACGCAAGTGCGTGTGCGTAAAAGGGGAAACACTACGCTGGCACGTAAAACATGGGCGTAAAGAGAGAACACTACGCGGGCACGTAAAACGTGGGCATAAAGGGCTCATATTCTCTCCAAGGCCAAGGCAAGCAGCCATGGGACTCAAGAAATCAAGAACCCCATCTTGGCCAAGACTTGACCCAACCATTCAAGGGCCAAACTTGCGTAAAATTGAGATTCCTACTACATGGAACTCTCAATCTCCGGAAACAACCAAGTTAGTAGATCAAAACCCAAGAGATCCAAAATGCAACAAACTTAGATCTACAAGGAATAAACAGTAGTGCCCCGTCCCTACATCGTGCTCTGTTTCCGTCCACGGGGTGCGCGAGAAAGGAACACTGTCGCTATCGATTCGGTCGGGACCGATAGGTCGGAATCAGTCGAGTCGATCGAACGGGAACGGTTGAATTAAGATCCATTCCATGTTATGGAATGGCTTCTTCAGAACCAAGTCCCATATTCAGCGGGTTGCGCCTCGAGGATTGGCTCTGCGGCTGAGTCGGGAGAGACCTCCCGTTGCTCTGATTTTCATGCCGCACTTGATTTGGCTTTGGCTTTGGTTTTCGTGAATGCGCTTTTCGTGAATGTTTTTCGAATGAGTTTTCGTGACTTACATTTTCGAGCTTCGCATTCATATCGAATTTCTTTGAATTATACAGTGTTCTAATCAGTTGCTTATGCGATTGCAGGTGATCGCGTAGGCGACGTCAGCGTAGCCAACCGGTCGCTCGCTTGAAGCAAGGCTAAGGCGAGTGGCTGACCTCCTTCGTCTCGTCCCTCTACTTCAAAACTCATTATGTGAAGTAAAAAATGAATGCTTGTCATAATAGTGTAGAATTAATGAAATCGTGGCACGATTCTTCATGAAACACTTGCTATCGAACTGCCGGTATTGAAAATGGAAAACATGTTTTCTTACGCAAATCCACTTAGCCTATGCAAAACAATGAATGAATCGATTAACGTTTATCGCAACGATACGACTAAGTAAGCAAAACGGCCATTGGACAACTTGTCGACAAGGTGTAGTTTTCTCGAACGGTTGTCTAGGCCAAGGGACTGATTCGACCCGGGAGGAACGAGTTTATAGCAAGCGCCAACCATTCATCGGCACGAGTTATGCAGGCACTTTCGCACAGGGCTCGCTACCCGACGCGAAAGGGGCGTCGTCTAACCCTGCTACAGTACAAGAAAATATGGTTTCTGTGACACGTAAAGTTGTCACAAAAGTTATGAAATTCGTCACAACACATCTTCTGTGAGAGTACAGTGACAACATACTTTCGTAGCATATACCTCCGTAGCTAGAAGAATAAGTGACGACTAAAAGACGTTGTCACAGAAAGTTATCTACTGTGACAAGAATACGTTGTCACTGATAGTATACTTTCTATGACAACAAATGTGTCACTAAAAATGTTATAAGTGACGCACAATATTATCACAAATAGCATGTTATTGTAATTAAAAATAAATATATATTTTTGAAAATAAAAATAAAAATTATTTCTGTGATGACATTTGATATCACAAAAAAAATTTAGTAACACATTTATTGTTGTCACAATAAACATATGTGTTTAGTGACAAGTACATGTCATCATTGTAAACACTTGCAGTAACACTTTTATTGTTGTCACTGTATACTTATATGTTTAGTGAAGGTAAATGTTGTCACCGTAGTGTATACTTTATATGTTTGGTGGCAAATCAATTTTGTCACGAGATTTTTTTTTGTCATTGTCATTATACATTGAAACACAACACACAATACAATATCACACAATTCTTATAGAAGAGGATATGCATGATTGTGTTTATCTTCCAAGAACACCCCCATCGACTTTCCAATGTAAACCAGAACTAACCTTCACAAATTCTAAAGGCCTTTATATAGGCGACTAACTCTAAAGTAATTATAGACAACAACAACATGAAAACTAATTATATCAATCCTAAAAAAGTAATTATATTGCTCGTCAAAATTCAGTACATATAACATGAAGAGAATTAATATTTAGTACTTATAAAATAAAGAGTATCCAAAATAGCTGGTACATAAAACCTAGAATAATCTATAAATATAAACTGATTATCAATGCAGCTCCTGTCTTGGTGATGACCAATCTTTAATGACCTGCATAAATTAATAAAAACACTGTTTAATAAAAAGACTAGGCATAATATGTAAACAAACCATCCCTATAAAATACTAAAATACTCTGACGAGAGGACAAGCTTTTACATCCAAAGTTATAGAGTACAACTTTGTCACTAACTAACCAATTTGGACTAATTAGTAATAGGAAAATAGTTACAAGCTTAAATGCAAGTTGGTCAGCTTCATTCAGGGTAACCTATCAAAAAATTGGCAAACTTATTTAAGGTTAATTATTGAACGCAAATTTGATGTTGTATCTCAGTTGGTGATGCTAAATTTTAGGATAAACACTTTGTTGTTGTTGCCTTTTGCCTAAAATGAAGTGCCAACAACATTAAGTTTGAGATAAAAAGAAGAAAAAAAAATAGTTGGTTGGTTACCTACAATTTTTCATGCTAATTGGAGGTTTCCAATAATTCAGCCATCAAAAATGGAGATAAAAAAAATGCTAAGTTAAAGAACTTACATTCAGCAGAAGCATGGCATGCAGATGGCGGGAATGAGCAACGTGGAGGGTCAGAAATCTCAGCAACTATCATTTTATTAGATTTTACTATCTTCTTAGAAAAATGGCATCTCCCTGCAGAATTCTCTTCCAATTTTGGTTGTGTATCTGCAATAGCCTGATGCGGAATAATATGGCAAAAGGAGCATATATATCAACTCATAAAAGTTCTAGGCCAGAGAGCTAAACAATATATTATCATGCACTAATTTAAAATGTACATTTAAGCAGAAATCGTGAAAGAATAGGCCAAATGACTGAAAAGGTTGGAGAATTCACATAATAGAGACAAATGGTAACAGAAGGATAGCATCGAATATAATTATTAACCAGTACTAGCTATAGACGAATTAGAGAAGTGTCAATTATTATAACACAACATCTCTCGGGATGCTTGGGCTACCGCAGACTAACAGCTCATGGTATGATACCTAGGTCATCATAATAGGAATGGGTATCTACTCATTACAATACCTCATATGATACCTTCCCAACCTTCCCAAAGGATGTGGTTTGTAACAAGAGCACCTAGATTGACATACTCCGAAATCACATCAAGTAAAGATGGTATGTTTTCCTACAACATTTTAATATACATTTGCATCTTCAATTAATGGTTCCAGCACAAACCCTTAACTAAGTACCTTTCAAATTTATGCATTTTTTAGTTGTTCCCATAAAATAGAACCTATGCAAGTATATATGAAACAAATGCATAGCTTGGACCAAAGTAGAGCATCCTGGAGAATAACACATGCAAGATATATTTCTAGAAAAAGCAGAGCAAGAAAGCAAATAATGTAAGACTTAAGCACTATTGAACTGCTCAAACTATACAAACTACATACAATAAAAGTTCAAGATTTTCTACAATATTTGGTTCTCCCTTAGGCTATAGAAGAATTTCCTCTACATTCCAATCAGTAAGGCGGAAGCCTGGGAATCTGCCTACATGCCAAGAAGGTTCAAGTTAGCTGTAGGTAGATCATCCAAGTATAAACCATTTTCTGTATGTACACACTCCATATTATCATCTCAGTGTAAGTCTGCATAGAACTAGCAGACGAGAATACTAAAAATTGAATGTTGATTCAGATTATTCCAGGTTGTAGTACATTCAGTACTGCATAACACTTGGGGAAGCAAACCCCAACCTAGATCCATGACTTCCTTAAAGCGCAAAAAAGAATAAATTAAGCACAGAAGGACAAAGCACTTACTGAATTTCCTAAAAATTAGCCAATAGAGCCTAAAAAGAATAAATGGCATGTTGTTAGTTGTAGTAAAAAAATACCGATGTACAAACCTAAGCATTTCAAAAGAAGAAATTCATAAATGAAAATGAACAATATAAAAAAAGGAATATTTACCATAACAGTTTTTACAATGCAACCCGGCCCAGCCAGTTATCTCTGATGCAAAAGCCTCTATAAGACCAAAGTACAGATCAGTTGCAATGAACTTTCATTTTGGTACAATTATAAGAAAAACAAAAAATAGCTAATCATTTTCATTTAAAGCCAAACCAAAATGTGGGCCAGCTTTGAGCAAATATCTCAAGTTAAAGAGGCTCCATGACAATTGAACCATAGTTAGACCTATAATCAACCTTAACTCAACCGTCTATATAAGTCAGTACCATTTTACAGGCCATGGTGACAGCTTGCATCTAGTAACCTTGCTTGTCAGGCTAAACATAGAATGTAATTCTAGAAGGAAACCTACGTTAATGAGTGTACCACAGATAAACGTATCATGTTGAGGACCAAAATACTTCATTAAGTTCCTCAAAGTAGTATAGAAGAAAATTCATATGAATTATCTTCACACCAAAAATTGGCATATATTCATTGGGGTATTTGAAGAAAAATCAAAAGAAATGTATCTACAAGTGAGAGTTTATACACCCTTCCTATTTAAGTGTTCCAAAAAAAAGTAAAAGAAAAACCACCAAATCAGTCATTTTCAAAGGTATCAAACATACTAAGCTTCCCAGCAGACAAACCAGGGTACCTTTCTTTTGGCTACCTTCAGGCATCTAAAAGGAACAATTGGTAGCCTCAGAACCCAAGCTAAATCCTGAATGAAAGAAAAAATTAGACTCTCCAGATCCTTGAAGTATACTTTTATACAATTGTGAAGACACAAAAAAAGAAAAAAAAGAAAATCATCTTTATAGAATATATAATGAATGTCGAGATTCTGATCCACATGAATATTAGAAAACAACCTATTCAAACTTTACATGCGTACACAAGTTCTTTGAATGTTGCATTACAGAAAGTTGTATAATTTGAGCCTTTAGAAATATGAGCTTTAATGGAAATGCTGAATGGATCATCACATTCGTTGCCCATCTATTTCCTCAAAAGCTTGAGCTTATATGTTCGGATATTTGAGCCAGTTGTTGCTCACTAGCATATCCCGTCATTCTGATCCATCTTTGGTAAATGTGATAATCACATTCGTATCTGAATGTTGAATGGATCATCACATTCGTTGCCCATCTATTTCCTCAAAAGCTTGAGCTTCTATGTTCGCATATTTGAAGCCAATTGTTGCTCACTAGCATATTCTGTCATTCTGATCCATCTTTGGTAAATATGATAATCTAGCTAAGAGTTACTGTGATTCTTTACCAATTGTTGGTGACTAATTCTATTGCTTTCTAACTACTTGTATATTAATTATTTTTACCTATATATAAATTTCTAGTTTCAAATTTTCTTAATCATAGTCTGTTGTTCTGTAGGTTGCATTAAAAAACATTAATTGTGATACATCGAGCTTAGAGCAGAATACTGAAATGGTGACAAGTGCCCTCCTCCTTTACCACCAAAGCACCAAACCAAACCAATGTCGCTCCTCTATCAAATGGGTGATCCAGAGATGCTCTGGAAAACACCTTGGCACATCAAGTTCATGGGAATGGAACCGACACTCTTAACAAAAAGAACAACATTATTCGTGTATCTCATGGAGAGAGAAAGTGAAAGGTATGAATGCAAGCTAGCAATGTCTGAAAAAAATATCTGGAGGGCTTATGAACTTGTGAAGATGGGTGTGGTAGAAAATTGTTCATCCATTAATTCGTGTAATGAGTTCCTTGAGGTGTTTGTCGGCAATGCAACTCTCTGATTCTCAAATTTGTGCTTCCATCTTCTAACCGTTGGAATAGTCGGATATCCTTCAGACGAACAATCGTTTGGAAGAAGTCCTTCTTTAGTTTGTATTATACTTTCATGGCTGCATGCATTCTTCTTTCTTTTTCTTTTTTTCCTCTCTATTAATGCCCCCATTAAATGCACCAGCCACTAGGAGACCCATTAATTAATTAATGTTAGATATCCAACTCACCCACCAACTCAGCCAATTGCAAAAAGTCTAGAAACAATAAATTGTACAAAGTATTTCGTACTCATAGAATTGTCCATTGTGAAGTCTGTCCTCTCTCCTTGTTGGTTATGAAAGTGTGCTACGATGGGAAAATCATTCTACCTCCAACTTACTGCCAAGAATTTACAATAGCCACATATACACAAAATAAAACAGAACACATGGGACTCAAATCTACTCAAACTAGTTGTAAGTTTCATATGTATATAGAAATAAAATTCCTACCATTAACCTCCAAACATGAGTCCTCTGTGACCTATTGTATTTCTCCAGAATTCAGAATTTGTATATACATCTGTGTCGAAGAGAAAAGTCAAAACATTTTTGAGAATAAAGCCAGTCTTTGACTTTCGTTATTGTCCCCGTGGGATTTGATCCATGAACCTCCTTTCTCCCCCGATACCAAAGGCCTTGCCTCCCTCCCCGATACCAAAGACCTCAACCACGTGGTTTGCCAACCTTTATAAAAAAGTTAAATTAAAATACAAGTGATGATTATTTACTGTTGATGATTATTTACTGTTATGGAAATACCCAACAGTATTTTTGAGGATCTTATTACATCTAGCAAAGACTCTTGGGCTATAAGATATACGAGTTCATTACAATCCTATTTGGTCAACCTTGTACAATTCCAAGGCATTCCGTACACGATTAGTGCACAAGGACACAGTGCTGCACTTTGACACAGACATGGGTTTTCTAGCATCTCATTTGAATGAGACATCTACCAAATACTAAGCCATGATTTAAAGTTTGACATGGATGTGAGGTATCTAAAACCATAGCTCTCCAAATCTGGATACAAGGACACATCCATATATGTCTATCTTTCTGCATACAATGGATACAAGGTATCTAATATAGTAACTCTCCAAATCAAGATACAAGGACACATCTATACATATATACCAGTTTTCTTAAGGAGCCAGGGGTTCCAAACGCCACAGGCACTACGCACTGCCTTACTTCAGTGACATACCAATTAAAAGAAACAATTTTCATTCCAAAGAAGTAATCAAAACTCAAATAACAAGAATCATCAAAATGTCTCTTAATATGATGATAATCACAATATAACAATTAAAAAGTACGTCCAGTCTTCAAAATGTGTCTCAAAGATCATACTAATCATCAAAAGCAAACAAAATAAACAAGAAAACTAAAAATCTAATAGACACTTCTCAGGTTTCTACTTTCTAGAATGCAAAATCTTATCAAATAATGATCTAGCTATATGATGCACCATCTCCCTCCTTCATTGTATGTTAACATCAGATTCTCCATCACTAGCTTTGTAGCCCTCGCCTCCTCTAAACATGATTCTTAATTAGCCTCCTATTTAATATCCATTATGCTACCTAATGTATGTCCTCATAGTCATCTCCCCAACTTTGGTTGCCTGTTTTCCATATTTCCCCAAGTCAAGTCACCATCATCAAATACTGATTCATGTTCAGCACCCGTTTCCCTAGTCAACCATTCATTTCTATCCCAGCGAGCCTTAAGAACTTGATTATACTTGAAACAAACCAGATCTGGTTAATTTATTAGGTTTATTATGTTTTTACAAGTCTTCATACCCGTGACAAAAAGATTTTTTAATTAAGGGTAAGACCCTAAGATTGTAAAACCACCTCTAATTACCCGGTAAAATAAAGGTGAGTGCCTAAGAGACTATGAGAGGGTGGTGCTTTAGTGTAAAGGCCTCGGTCAAGGTTGTTTGAGAAGTTTATGTTTAAGAAAATTGTGCTTTAGTGTTTAAAAACATTAATTGTGCTTTAGTGTTTCATCAGCATGAGAAGTTTATGTTAGTTACTCCCAAGCCACATGAGTGTAACAGGTTGCATAGCCCTAGTTTTAGGCCCCTTAATCTATAGCTAAAACTAATTTACATGCTAGCCTATTCCTTAGTGCTGCCAATTTCAGCAAGGGCCACTAGTATCTACTAAATTTTGTAGAAGACACTAGATTTTGGTATGGTAAAAGTACTTGAAGACTGAAGATTACTCCTTGACAGAAAAAGCAAAAAGTACTTGAATTGCACGTCACAAGCTTAAGTTCTTCAATATGCATAACAATAACCCCATTGGTCGGCGTTAATGTAATTCAGGAACTAAAGTTAATTGATTATTTAGAAAAGTAGAGGCCTAAATTAGAAGCGAAATGTTCGTGAAAGACGGACAGAGTTTTAGGTGTTACCGCCATCTACTCAGCTATACCTGAGTAAAGACTAAGATACAGGTTAATAATGCTGTGTAATCGCCGCACTATTTTGGCGGTTATACAATTCATATAATTATCATTGAGTTTTTGCCATTAAACGATAAGATGCATTTCACATCCTTAGCAGGTTGATCCGTTGATCCGAAAAAAGAGATTGGAAAGAGTGCTAACCTGAACAACATTACTCTATTTACAGAGCCACTTTTGTCAGCAAGAAAGAATGATGGAAACTTGAGAGACATATTCATTTTGAGTAAAACACAAAAAAAACCACAACAATAAACACAAGGAGGCATTCTATCAAACACTTGAGAGACAGATTCATCTTTCTACTATAACCAGCAACAAAAAATAGATTCTAGAAAGTCCCTCACCTCCCTGAGTATGATCCTTTTGAGCCACCCCCTCGTCCTGCAATCATTACTAGTATTCATCATGACCTCGTCGTATGAGACTATATCCCTGTATGAGTTGATCTTGAGGGGCCAAGGATGGAGGACGTGAGCGTGAAGACATGCCTCTGGCTGTCGTCGACCCTTTCCGACGATGCATCGTGGTGGCGGACCCGCGTGTAGTAGCTGCAGAAGTGCAGAGGGGATAGCGAGATCCCATGTCGGTCACGGCGGGCCTGCTTGGAGCTGGTTGAGGCCATCGGGTGAAGCTCTAGGCGTATAAGAGAGATTGGGAGGCGGGGTTTAGTCAAATTTGGGAGGAGGGATTCAGGGAATTTAGAATTTGGGAGGAGTGATTTTAGATTTTGGAAGGAAATTTTCGGATAGGACTGGAAATTTATGCTGGCTTGAAAAAATTTCATTGCTAAAACTCAATAACAAAATATATAAAAGTATTATTTTAGTAATAAAATTTATGTCATCGGAATTATTCTACTTTCGACCGATCCAATATGTCCTCATAAATGATAATACCTTTTTTCGAGAAAGAATTATTCCGATATAAAATAGTATTGGAACCAACAAATCCTGCCAATTGTTGAACAATTTCGACAAAAATAGGTCTTTTTCGAGTGCTCTTTATGCATCGGTATTAGTATGGACTTTTATGAGAGATTTTCGATGGAACGATTTATTTTGTCGTAACTGCTACTTTTTTCGAGAACCCACGTAAAAGTTTGTCACAAATGAGAGTTTTTTTTGTATGGCCAAATCCAGTTACAATTTAATAGTAATGTCAAAATAGTATCAAAATCAGAATATTTTGTTTATTTAGCTTTTTTTAAATTACTTTAAGTTTTTGTTACAAGAAATAAATATCTTCTTTGTGACTAATACTTTTGTGTGACAAACAATTATTTGGTAACTAAAATTTTTTTTTAAGTGACAAGAATAAAATTTTATTCTTGTGGCTAATACTTTTATGTGACAATAATATTTTCTTGTAACTATAAAAAACCCTTAAGTGACAAGTATTTTTACTTATCACACATAAGTTGTATTTGACAAAGTCTCAAATTTAATTTTATTTCAGTGACAACATTAAGTGACAACCAATAAAAACATGGTCACTAAATGATTTAATTGTGTGACAGAAAAAAAATGTTGTCACAGAATCAAATTATGAGTGACAACAAAAATTATTTGTCACAAAAATATCTCTTTTAGTGACAAGTTTGACACTTGTCACAAATTACTTGTCACGAAGACCCACATTTCTTGTAGTGCTATAGTCCGCGATGGCTTGACATTGCCAGTGGCCTTCACACTCTTTTTCACTGCTTAACAAGTGCACGGGACACGGAATGAATAGGATAGTTGCTTAATGTTATACAGTTTCATATGCTTGCCTCAAAACATGTTATCATACAAATCGAGCAGGATGGTTAGGAAGATCATTGAAATAGCTAGCTAACATGTTTAAGAAACTTCTTGAATCAAATGCAGAGCTTGGATTTAATTAGCCATTTGCCAGTACATGTGTTTGTGCTGATCCTCGCTTTTTGCAGGTCCCGCGAACCAGGAAGGACGCGCCTACTAGCTCGGCGACGTTCGTGACTTTTGAAGCTTCGTCCGTGCGTCGAAGACTTTCTCTGCGACTCCACTCTTGAAGGCTCTCGACAGTCTAAGGAAGATGACTCAGCGTCCCTCCCATCCAGCTCACTGGAGTACTTTGTTGTATATAGAGGGATGTGTGCAATGTATGGAACGGCTATCTCATCGGCACTCTTTTGTAATCGAGTTATGTTGTAGCCCGTACGACAATGAGTCCTGTATCGGAGTCTGTAAAAGATGTTCATTATCAATAATGATCAAGTTCCCTTTACTTATTGTGTGAATCAATTTGTCTGCATACTCTCTTAGATCTCGTGTCTTGGAATACCTTATGATTATGCCTTGTGCGATCGCAAATTAGGTTCGCACGACATCACGTCCGGGGGACGATTATCGATTCGACGGAATCGGAGCGTGACATAAACCATGGAATTTGAAAATGCTAAGTACTAAAGTGTCTTAGAATCTCGTGAGGAAGACAATGGAACAACAAAAATAGAGTTCCTCCATGAAGCAAGTTGCACTTGCCTAAGCCTCTCTCTTGGTAGGTGGAGAGAGTAATGAGGAAGAAGAAGGAGTTAATGAGAAAATGAATGAGGAGAGAGAAGGGTTGTTGGGTTATAAATGATGGAGGATGGTAGGTAGGGGTTTGCATACTAACCCAAACCGAACTAAACCAAGCCGAACCCAACCGAACTTGATGCATGCCAAGTCCAAAATAGCCCACACGAACCATGAAATGCTAAATAACCCATGCCAATACAAAAACCCAAGACTAGCCAGCCAGGACAAGTCGAAATACGGGTCCGGGATACGTACACGTATACCAAAATACATATAACGAAATTCGAGGGTGACAGGTATGCCTGAAAGCTCTTCGGAAAATACATCGGAAAACTGTTCAATGACTTTGGAAAACTGAACTGCCTCTACTATTGCCATTCGTAACACTGGGGGAGAAGGTTCTACTTCGCCTCTAGAAAATAAAAACTCTACTTCGCCTGGAATACCAAAATAATCCTGCCAATATGGCAGTCTATTCTTGCATGTTGATCCTTCAACCAATCCATTCCTAGGACCATATCATAATCGGCCATCGAAAATTCTATCAACCTAGCGGAAAACTCTCTACCACTAACTACGATTCTACACGAAGAAAACACTCTATCTACTCCCACAAGACCGTTACCAGTAAGTATATTGAGCCTTACTGATAATGACTCGGGCTTCAGTCCTATCCGTATAGCGAATCATGCAGATACAAATGAATGTGATGCATCCGAATCAAATAATACTGATGCTGGAAAAGAGTTGATGAGAATGGTACCTGCCATCACCTCACCTGAAGCTAACTCTTCCTCCACGGTCAGAACCATAGCCCGACCTTGCCCTCTGGGTGCTGGTCCCCTATGCTAGAAACCTCTCTGCCGGTTCTGCATCTGAGCTTGGGTCTGGGCACACTGTTGGGGTCTCTGCTTCTGGAAGGCTTGTGCCTGAGGCGGCAATGGTCTCGAAGGCTGGTACTGCTGCACTGGTGCTGGGGCTGGTCCCCAAACCGATGGACTAGTTAGGTTTGACGATGATGAACTGGCTCTATTCGGGCAGGACCCTATCATGTGGTCCAGTGCCTCACAAGCCAAGCACAATCCCTGTGCTCTACGATACTCTAAAACAACGTGTCCTGGCTTCCCACAATGAGTGCAGCCCATTATGGAAGACTGCCTCTGCTTCTGCTGTTGAGGGTATGTTGGTGTTGAATGCTGAACAGACGTAACTGAATTCGCCCTTTGGGGAACTCCAATCGACAAAGCCCTAGCTGCCGGGGC
Organism: Iris pallida; assembly: GCA_029216955.1. NCBI lineage: Eukaryota > Viridiplantae > Streptophyta > Magnoliopsida > Asparagales > Iridaceae > Iris > Iris pallida. The sequence continues at coordinate 161,974 of JANAVB010005837.1, forward strand.
TGGTACTGAGGACAGACTCATCTGCCCATGGAACCGCTTCCTGCTTCCGATTCGGTCCACGATCCTCTGCGAGGTATACTCGTGCCTCCTAGCTGCCCTCAAGACAGCATCAAAAGTCTGATGCTCGAACTGCTCCACAGCTAGAATAATTTCTAGGTAGAGTCCCTGCTGAAACTGCTGCGCTCAATCCAACTCGATTGCCACCAAAGTGGAAGCAAACCGACTCAGTCTTGAAAACTCAGCCGCATATCCATCGACTGTCCTGCTCATCTGCTTTAAATTGGTGAATCTCGTCTGCAGATCATATCGAGCCACTGCATCAAAGTACTTGATCTGAAACTTATCACTGAATGTCGTCCATGGGACAGGCGTCGCCAATCCAACTGCTAACATCGCCCACCAGGTGCGAGCTAAGTCCAATAACTGTAGGCGCACTACAGCCACATTCTCTTCTTCTGGAGTCCTTGCTGCCTCAAGGATAACCTCTATGTCTTGAAGCCAAGCATCGACAGCAATAGCATCTTCACTGCCATCAAAGAAGGGAGGGTTCAAGCGCTTGAAATTGTTGGTTGTACTGTTACCTTGGTAACCCACTCTGCCCATAGCATCTTGTACTGTCTGGTGCAGGGCATCACCCCGACGATCTTGAGAGGCAAACAATTCCTGGATGAGTCCTACCAAGACTCTATTATCAGGCTCTGTAGGCTGAGCTGGCTAAACTGGTGGCTCTGGATCCCGGAAGGCATAACTCGGGAGGCTACTCCTGAAAGTTGGGCTTGGTCTCCTTGTTGAGGCTGGTTCACTGGTGGTTCTCCTTCCGGCTGATCGGCAGGACCAGGAACAATGCCACTGAAGAAAATGACATGTGAAATATTAAGGAAGGACCAAGATAGATCAAGAATATAAGCATGTGATCAGGCCAAGATTTTAGGAAGATTAGAAGACACAAGTAGAGATCAAAGACGAGTGCTGATTAAGACATCTATCTGGTAAAACCCTCACACATCTTGATTTACAAGACCTGTATGGGCCACCACTTAAACCGTGTCACTCTCCAGAACCAGAATACTGGAGAGCGGGGGACAGACGCAGCCAGCTACGTATATAGAAGTGTAATCCACCTCGATATACGGTAACGGCTGTCTAGATGTATGAGAGTTTATCTACAAGCCATCAGTCTCTTATGGTCAAGAACAAGCCTAGAGTCTCGATCTCAAGCAAGTAATAATAGTTACAAGATGTTAGACCATCGGATATTCAATAGTAAGATGTCCTATATATTTTATATACAGATGATCATGAAGCTAGTCATACAAAATGCGAGGATTAGCAAGAGTTTCAGTCATATATGATCAACCCTAGGATTTGTCAATCATGTTATAGCCCTTAGGCAGACAAGAAATATAAGTATTCAACACGAGCTAACACTTGCTCGGCGGCTAAATGCCTCAAAAGAATAATTTACAATAGAGTGGGAGAGTAAAATAAAACCCATTCGTTGCCAGGATTTTTTCTAGTGTTAACCATCTGGCTGAAAGACTGGAAGATCCTCGGGTGCTGCTCCAAATCTGGCCATACAAAACCAGCTGGGTCAGAACCCAGAAGAGCAAGTGCCACAAGAGAGGCTTCACTTAAGAAGTAAAACCAGCATGTCAGAACATAAGCAAGAATAATAATAGGAAAACATGAAATGTAAATAAGGCAACAAATGACGAGAGGACGAGGAACTATTTCGGAAGCCAGGTTACAAGCCTTAAACCAAACAAGAACCGGAGTTGTAACCCTTCGCCTGAACAGAATCGAGTCTCTAGCCATTTATTGCTAAGAGTAAAGCGTAAGCAAGCGTGTCCTGAGATAGCCATATACTGAATCTAGACAAGACTATACAGGATTGGATTCCATCCAACATTCACGGCCAAGCAAAGAGTACGGCTTGATATTTTAACTAACTAGGATTATCACAAGCATAGTTACTAGCAAGATGTAATGAGATGCTCCGGCAGTCACAAGCCCTGCAGCTATCCAGGTTATCCAAGCGAGGTTCACATAAGTGTTATCAAGAATTACTAGGTGACTTAGAGTGCAACACATGACAATGCGCATATTACTTGTTTCAAGAAGTGTCCCACATGACAGTGGGCTGGAAATGTGCCCTACTCGTCGGCAGGCTACAAGTCCATCAGGTGTGGCTGAGATAACGGGATCGCTTGTAACTGGAAACATCTCTCTATATGAGCTACTTTGATCAATCTAATAATTAACCTAGTCAGATTCAGCATGAATCGCTGACCGTGGTAACCAGGGATGTAAGTCCTAGACATAATGTGAGACGAGACTGGTAGCTTATATAAGCACATTCAAGAACAATCACCCACGGTATCAAGACGAGTTATTATTCTGCATGTCAAGATAGCCGTCGCAACATCATTCAAGATTACATGTCATGTTTACTTGTCAAGAGTGTGCCATGACGGGCCACTATCATGTCATTATCATGGCAAGGTTGCTTATTAAGAGTGTGCCACAACGGGCCACTATCGTTTTCCATCCTTATATTATCATGAATGAGAGAAACTTGCATAAAATAGCTAGTAACATATTCTTGAAGCCAAGGAAAAGATCTACAACTTTCATGTTGAAAATTGGAGAAATTCTGGCCACAAATCAGCCAAATAGGACTTAAAATAGCCAAAAACAGCTAAAATAGGCACTATGCGGTACTTTACATCTATGCGGCCAAGCACTATGCATCTATACGGACTGGCACTATGCGGCCAGGCACTATGCATCCATATGGACTGGCACTATACGGCCAGGCACCATACATCTATGCGGACTGGTACTATGCGGCCAGGCACTATGCATCTATGCGGACTGGCACTATACATCTATGCGGACTGGCACTATGCGGCCAACACTATGCATTTATACGGACTGGCACTATGCGGCCAGGCACTATGTATCTATACGGACTGGCACTATGCAGCCAGGCACTATACATCCATACGAACTGGCCCTACGCACCCATGCGGACTGGCACTATGCGGCCCGCACTATGGATCAATACGGACTGGCACTATGCGGCCAATACTATGTATCTATGCGGACTAGCACTATGCGGGCAGGTACTATTCGTCGTCCCTGCCAGAACCAGGACAGATGAATATAGATGATGTACAAATCTTATTTCAGCCATAACTTTCTCAAAATAAGTCAAAATCTAACTTTTCAAAGGTCCATTTTGGATAAAATCAAATTCTCTACAACATAAAACAATCAAAACTTGAAAATAATGAAGTTTGATAGACCAAAACCCAAGAAAACTAAAAAGTCTACAAACTTAGATCTACAAAAATTCATCCGTCCAAACCGAAAACCCCAAGTTCTAAAGATGCTTAGAATCATGTAGAGAAGAATATGGAACAATAAAATGGAAGATCCCTCATGAAGCAGTTGCACTTGCCTAAGCTCTCTAGGTTGGTGGGAGAGTAATGGAGAAGAAGGAGAAGAAATAAATGGAAGTAATGAAGAGAGAGAAAGGGGTGGTTGGATTTTATAAAGAGTGGGGATGGTTCAACATGTTGAACCAACCATCAAAATAAACAAAATCAAGCCATCCAAAGAAAGTCAAGTTTGACCAACCCAACCCAAGGCCAACCATAGTCAAGATACATCAAGGCAAGCTATAAAAAAATACGAAAATATAATAAATAAAATACGGGTCAAAATTCGCATACGTACACTAAAAATACGTAAAACGAAAAACGGGAGTGACAGAGTGGGCTGGAGTGTGTTATGGTGGGCCAGGTATAGACTAACTCACATAAAAAAATTCAAAAAAAACTATACATAAAAAAAATTAAAATTTTCTTTTGGGGGAGGGGGTGCTGCAACCGGGTGGCGGAGGGAAGGGGGGAGGGAGGGAGGGGGGAAGGGAGGGGGGCGGGGGTGTAGCAGTGGGAGGGGGTTGGGGCAGGGTGGTGCATCCGATGAGGAGGGGGGGGGGGGGGGGGGGGGGGGTGAGAGATGAAGACATAGGTAATTTAGTCCTTTTTAAATTTAAGGATATCGAATTAATACCTATAATAGTTCAGAGTATTAAACTAATTTTGTAAATAATTTAAAGTACCAAGTTGTAATTTAGTCCATAATCTATTATACTTTATAATACCAAAAGTTAAGCTTCACCGTAAAAATTTTCTTCCAAAAGTATCCTTGGCAAAAGTTAGGTTTCACTGTGGTTTATTAATTTAATAAGGACAAATTAGTAATTACGAATACTGTCTTTTAATTTTCCTAAGTAGTATTCCTAAGTTAATTAAAAATATATTAAAATACATGCCATGTATGCTAGTATTATTTATGTTAGAAAGATAACCTCATAAATCAGCTGCTGCTATATCTTTATTATATTAAAAAGATATCCTAAATTGGAAGTTATAATCTTTTATTTATCCCATGCACTTGATAAATGAAGGATTGCCTATAAATGAATTGTGTGGTCTGAGAGTGAGCTCGCTCATACTAAATAAAATAATCCCATTTAACATTACCTACGAAAGTCGATATCTAGTTCGATGGTAGTGTGAACTTGGAAAGAAAACCTCTTTGGTCATGGAATGAGTCCTTCCATTGAATAATTCCTGCCAGCTACACCTCCTTTGAAGGCATCATCATCACTCACTCGACCAGAAATAAGACACCAACTACTATGGCTAGTGGGAAGTCTAGAGTGGTCGCACGCGGAGTCTACCACGGAGCAGTCTTGGCGGCGACCAGGTTTAAAACAGTTGGCCCTGAAATGCGCTTGAATTTTCGTTTTTGGGGGATCGCATCGCTGTAAGAAACCAAAATTTCAGTAGGGACAGGGTCACTGCTGATTAACAAAATCTTGTCAAGTTTCAAGGTCCAGATTGTTTTAGGCTGACTTAAAAGCAAGGTTCTAAATTTCACTGCACGAAGATGGTGTGTCAAGGATCCGCCTAGCGTCTAGGACGCCGTCTAGACGTGAACTTATATATATATATATATATATATATATATATATATATATATATATAATTTTGTTTTTGTTTATTTTTGTTTTTTTGTTTTTGTTTTTTTATGTTTTACGGACGTATTTACGTATATATACAGTCTTCTTCTCTTACGGAAACTAAAAAAATATGTACGTCCCAGTCCCAAAATACTTAGGACTGATTACGTAGATATGCCAGCTGTATACATACGAAGTATACTCCAATGTATGGAACCCTGTATATATATACACACACACGCACACACACACACACACACACACACACACACACTCTAATGAATCTAATTAAATCTACAAAAATCCTTAATATTATTTCAAAGATTATTATTATTATTATTACTTTATTTTATTTTTGTTTACATATATCCATTAATATCTACAATTACACACACAAGGAAACCAAATAAATTTATAAAATTTGTAAAATTCATAAAAATTATTTTCAAAAGTAATTTTGATAACATTTTAATAATAGATTCTGCTAACTGTATATAATGAAGCATTTATCTCCTAGTATTAATATTAGTAAAAATCATTTATTAAATATATACTATTTTAGTAATCAATAAATCTTGTAAAAATAAAAATAAAATATAGTAAAATTTTCTAATAAAATTTCAAAATAGCATAAGTATTTTCCGGAACTATTTAGTACATCACCTTGTAAAAATTTATCTATGTAGACATAGAGTGTAGCACTTAAACTTGCTACCAGAATAGATAAAAATTCTAAAAATTAAATCAAATAAATAAAATACTATAAAATATATAACTAAAATCTCAAAATTTTTGGGGGGTTTACATGGTTTACTAAGCACAAAAACCCAAATATCTTTTACGAAGCAGAGGAACCGTTTCCCTACAGTCTTAATTTCTTTTATAACTCACATTCTTTTTTATCTATCAGTCTTCGTTTCTCTCACAAAGAAGAACCATTTCAGTTGCTCAGAAAGGAAATGGCTTCAGGAGAACGGGCGACTGGGAGAAAACCCAAGGGGGTCCCTTACATGGGACCCCGGCGCACCGGCCGATGATGGGTCGGCCAGTGGCGGGCTTGTAGGGCCCCGTCCCTACATCGTGTACCATTTTTGTCCACGGGGTACGCGAGAAAGGAACACTGTCGCTATCAATTCAGTCGGGACCGATAGGTCGGAATCGGTTGAATCGGTCAAACGAAAACGATTGAATTAAGATCATTTTCTCGTTATGTAAAGGCTTCTTCGGAATCAAGTCCTATATTCAGCGGGTGGCACCTTGAGGATTGGATCTGTGGCTGAGTCGGGAGAGACCTTCCGTTGGTATGCTTTTCATACCGTAAATTGCTTTGACTTTGGTTTTCGTGAATACATTTTTGTGAATATTTTTGATGGTTTTCATGGCTTGCATTTTCAAACTTCACATTCGTATCAAATTCCTTGAATAATACAGTGTTCTAATCAGTGCTTATGCGATTGCAGATGATCGCATATGCAACGTCTAAGCGCAGCCAACCAGTCCTTCGACGAAGCAAAGACTAAGCTGAGTGGTTGACCTCCTTCGTCTCGACCCTCTATTTCAAATCAATCATGAAACACAAAATCAATGCTTGTCTCCATAGTGTAGAATCAATGAATTGAGGCACGATTCTTCACGAAACACTTGCTAAAGAAAACTCAAAATAACTGTATCAAATTGAGTAATTTACTCAGCAAATATAAGTTTCACACCAAAAAGAGAAAAGATAAGGTTCTAGAAAAAAGAGAATTATTTCAAGATATGCAAAAATGGTCATTGGATAACTTGTCGACAAGGTGTAGTTTCCTCGAACGGTTGCCTAGGCCAAGGGACAGATTCGGCCCGAGAGGAACGAGTATAGCAAGCGCCAGCAATGAATCGGTACGGGTGATTCGAGAACTTTTACATAGGGATCGCTACCCGCCGCGAAAGGGTTGATGTCTAACCTAGCTATAGTCCGTGATGGCTTGACATTGCCAGTGACCTTCACACCCCTTTCACTGCTTGAACTAACGCACGTGACACGGGATGATTATGATAACTGCTCAATGTATACAATTTCATATGCTTGCCTCAAAATATGTTAACATACAAATCAATTAGGATGGTAAGAAAGATCACAAAATAGCTAGCTAACATGCTTTATAAAACTGCTTGAACCAAATGTAGAGCTTGGGTTTAATTAGCCACTCACCAGTACATGTGATTGTACCGACCCTCGCTTTTTGCAGGTGCCAGGAATTAGAAAGAACGCGCCAAATGACCAAGGCGACATTCGTATTTTGAAGCTTCGACCGTGCGTCAAAGACTCCCATCGCATCAACTTTTGAAGACTCTCTGCAAGTCCAAAAAATATGTCAAGGCATCCCTCGCATCCACGTAGCTGGAATACTTTTGTTGTAAATGAAGGATATATGTATAGAACGGCTATCTCATCGAAAGTCCTTTTGTAATCGAGTCATGCTGTAAAGCCCGTACGACACGATTGTAATTGAGTCTGTAAATGATATCTATTATCAATAAAATGCAAAATTTCTCTGTCTTAGTGTGTTTTTCAATTTTTCTGTGCTCTCTCTTAGATATTGTATTTCGGATTACCTTATGACTATGCCTTGTACGATCGCAACCTAGGTTCGCACGACATCACACCCGGCGGACGACTATCGATTATTCAAAATTGGGGCATGACATAATGGTATTAGAGCACGGCTTTACGTCATTGGCCTATAGTCTCGAACCGTTGACCTCGTGTCGATGAGATGAGTTGTTCCATACGCTGAACCCATGATATTTTCTAAAACTAACGAGAGTTGTCTTTCTTTTTCCTGCAGTTGCAGGACCTCGGACAGTAGATGAGGCGAGCGCTTCAAGTGGCTCGATTAGTTCCGGGCCCGAGCATTCTGTCAACCTAACGGGGAGGACGCCTACCGTAGCCGGTCCTTCCGGCGACCCGATGCAACGGATGTTACAAATGCTCGAAATGCAGCAAAGGCAGGCTGAGGCCAGCCAGCACCAAAATGAGCTCTATCGACAGCAGACAGAGGCTCGCCAGACCCAGTTTGAGAATCGATTCGAGGCTCAATTCAAGTTACAGCAGCAACAGCTGAATGCACTTAAACAAATAGTCCAGTCAGTCGTAGCCAACAATAATTCAACGATGATGCCTGCCGTGACCGAGTCTGCAGGTCGATCCAATGAAGCTGAATCGGAGGTACCCATGATCTCACCTACGGCACCGAGAAGTTCTAACTTCGACATGTCAAAATTCACAAAAAGCTGTCGTACTTCCTTCAACGGTACAGAAGATCCCTCATTGGCAATCGACTGGTTGGAGGAGCTGGAAGACAAATTCGAATTTTAGGTGTCGAAGAATCAAAGAAAGTCGCATGTGCTTAACTCCTACTTCGAATGAACGTGCACGATTGATGGGCCATACAAAGCGGGCAATTCAACGTGAAGACTAGACGGCGACGATCTCATAGGCTACTTTCAGAAAAGCGTTCAAGATTGAATATCTTTCTGCAGCCGTGCGATAGGAAAAAGAAAATAAATTCATGCAGTTGAAGCAAGGAAATATGACGGTACGACAGTACGCACTAGAATTCAACAAACTGGCCAAATTTGCTAGAGTGTACCTGTCTACAACTGTAAGTCACGCTCGACGATTCGAATTGGGCCTGCATCCCTCTATTACTGCCTATGTTTTGGTACCTAAATATGAGACTATAGGCGAGTCACTCAACCATGCCCTCCGCCTGGAGCCTCAGTATCCTCCTACCACTACTGGCGCTGCTCACTTTAATAACAAACGTCATAGTAATGTAAGAGGAAATAATGCGCTTAAGCGTCTAAACCACGGCAATGGAGATGGCAACCAAGGGAGGAACCGAGTAGTTTGCAATCACTGCCACAAGGTGGGACACGTGGCTAACAAATGCTTAATAAAAATTAGAGCATGCTTCGGGTGTGGTCGAGTAGGGCACATCGCACATAACTGCCCTAAAGGTGGGTCGAACCAACGCCCCCGTAACACCAACAAAACTGAGGCCAAGCACCTCGGGCTCCACAGACCGTACCACAAAATGGCCAAGACCATCGCCCCAATACCCAGGGCCGCGTCTATGCCATGTCCCGGAACGAAGCATTCGCATCTGACACAGTTGTGATAGGTATACTGCATTTCAATAACAAACCTGCTCGTGTACTGTTTGATTCAAGTGCTATGTATAGCTTTATATCAGCAGTTTTTATCGTAGAACACAAATTCCCTGTGACACCGTTCGGCCTTAATCTTCATACCGTCGGGCACGTCACTTCTTGCAAACTTAGCCTGCAGAGACAGAATCATCCGTATAGGTGGTCAAAAGATAGGTCTCGATATGATAGTCCTAGACATTAAGGACTACGATATCATTCTGGGAATGGATTGGCTCGGTCCGTGTAATGCAACCATCGACCGTGCTGAAAAGACGGTCACCTTTCGTATATCTGGAGTGCCTAAATTTTGCTATTCGTGTGGTAAGGCATCGTCGACCTGCATGGTGATCTCGACAATATCGGCTCGAAGGATGCTGCATTCCGGATGTGAAGGCTATTTAGCGCCGGTTCGAGACATGAGAAAGGATGGTGTAAACGCGGGTCAGGCCGACGTTGTGGCAGAATTTCCAGACGTGTATTCGGATGAGCTGCCCGGCATGCCACCTGATCGAGATATAGAGTTCAACATTAACACATTCTCCGATACTAGATCGATCTCTAAAGCTCCATATATGGCCCCTACAGAGCTTAAGGAACTCAAAGTACAGTTGTACGAGTTGCTCGATAAGGGATTCATATGGCCTAGCGTCTCGCCATGGGGAGCGATCGTATTATTTGTCAAGAAAAAGGATGGCTCAATGCATCTTTGTATCAATTACTGAGAGCTGAACAAGGCTGCCGTCCGGAACAAATATCCATTGCCCCGCATAGACGACCTGTTCGATCAGTTACAGGGCGCCTCGGTGTTTTCTAAAATTAATCTTCGCTCGGGCCATCAACTCAAGATTAAGCCGAACAATGTGTCGAAGTCAGCCTTTCGCACTCTATATAGCCATTACAAATTCTTGGTAATGCCGTTCAGCCTAATGAATACCCCAGCTGCTTTCATGGATTTAATGAATCGGGTGTTTTGACCCTTCCTCGACATGTTCATATTAGTCTTCATCGACGATATATTCGTCTGCTCGAAGGACAAGCGGCAACTCACTGAGCATCTGTGGACCGAGCTTCAGACCCTTCGAAAAAATCAGTTGTATACGAAACAGAGCAAGTGTGAATTTTGGCTGAGCAGCGTCACATTTCTCGGACACATCATTTTATCCAAAGGCAATACAATCGACCCAAAGAAAGTTGAAGCCGTTGTCGATTGGAAATAGCCAGCGTTAGTCGGCAAGATTCGAAGCTTCCTTGGCTTAGCAGGATACTACCGACGTTTCATGAAGGATTCCGCGAAGATCGCATCACCTCTGACTCGCCTCACCCAGAAAGGAGTCGCTTTTGAATGGTCAGACGACTGTGAAGCTTCCTTCCAGGAGTTAAAGCAACGGATCGTCTCGGCCCTGATACTCGCACTTTCAGAAGGGACTGAGGGATTCAAGATCTTCAGCGATGCGTCCGACCAAGATTTGGGGTGTATGCTGATACAATGGAACAAGGTGATATCTTTTTCTTCCTGACAGCTAAAGCCGCATAAGAAGAACTATCCCACCCATGACCTAGAGTTAGCGGCGATTGTGTTTGCATTAAAATTATGGCATTACTATATTTATGGCATGGCGTACGCGATCTATACGGATCATAAGAGCCTCAAGTATGTATTCACATAGAAGGAACTGAAGTTGCGGCAAAGGCGCTGGCTTGAACTGATCAAAGATTACGACATGACTATTGACTATACGCCGGAGAAGGAAAATGTTGTGGCGGACGCTCTAAGTCTATATTGCCTCGCTATCCATCGACCACAGATTGCTACACGACTTAGAAGAGATGGGCATCGACCTCCGGGTTCGATTCAGGGATGTGCAGTTGACACAGTTGCAGTTAGAGCCGAGCTTGCAGGAAAAGATCAAGATCGCTCAGAAGTATGATTCGTACCTGAAGAAAGTGTGAGAGCAAATTTCAATGGATAGTGTGACCGACTTTACGGTAGACGAAACCGCCGTGCTTCGGTTGAAGGGTAGGCTATGCGTTCCAAACGATTCATAACTTAAAAAGGATATATTGACGGAGGCGCACTATGAGAAATATACCTTGCATCCTGGCAGCACAAAGATGTACAAGAACCTCCGTACGACCTTCTGGTGGCACAAAATAAAGAGAGATGTGGTGCTCTTTGTGTTACAATGTATGTCCTGTCAGCAGGTAAAAGCTGAGCATCAGAGACCGGGTGGAAAGATGCAGAACCTTGCCATTCTAGAATGGAAATGAGATTATGTCACTATGGACTTTGTTGTTGGCCCGCTGAAGATGCCGCGGGAAATTGATGCCATATGGGTCATCGTTGATCGATCAACCAAGTCAGTGCACTTCATTGCCATTAAAGTTGCTTGGAGTGTTGGTCGCCTGGCTCAAATTTATCTTGACGAGATAATATGGATGTACGGAGTCCCTGTATCTATTGTCTCTGATCGGGATGCAAGATTTCTATCGTACTTTTGGAGTAGCCATCAGTCGGCTCTAGGTACCAAGTTGCAGTTCAGCTCAGCTTACCATCCCCAGACCAACAGCTAAACGGAGCGTGTGAATCTGATTCTCGAAGACATGTTACGGCTCTGCACAATTGGCTTCAAGTCGAGTTAGGACGTTCATTTACCGTTGGCCGAATTTGTATACAATACTAGCTATCAGTCCAGCATCCAAATGGCATCGTACGAAGCCTTGTATGGCCGAAAGTGCAGATCACCTATTTGCTAGGATGAAGTCGGGGAACGGCAGATTTTTGGCCCGGAACTGGTGGAACAGACCATGGAGAAGGTCAAGCTCATTCGGAAAGGATTAAAGACTGCACAGAGTCGGCATAAAAGTTACACATATGTTCATCGTCGACCCCTAGAGTTTCTAGAAGGCGATCACGTATTTTTTAAAGTGTCGCCTTTGAGTGGAGTTACCCGGTTTGGTACAAAGGGAAAGTTGAGGCCAAGATTTATTAGGCCGTTCGAAATACTCAAGCGAGTCGCCCCAATGGCCTATCAGATTGTTCTGTCGCCAGCGCTCGCGGGTATGCATAATGACTTCTACGTCTCGCAGTTGCGGAAGTACGTGCATGACCCAAGCCACGTAGTAGATTTTGGTCAGCTGGAGCTGAAGGCCGACTTATCATATGTTGAAGTGCTGGTCTAAATTTTAGAACGTAAAGATAAATTGCTGCGGAATCGAGTGATCCCTCTCGTCTGCGTATGCTTGAGCAATCATTCGGTCGAAAAGTAGATATGGGAACTTGAATCGGAGATGAAGGAGAAATTTTCTTCATTGTTCTCGTAGAGATAAGTTCTATTCTTAAGTTTCAAAGATGAAACTTTTTATTAGTTGGTTATGGTATAGTACCCCATCCCGACATCGTGCCCCATTTCCATTCACGGGGTGCGCAAGAAAGGAACACTGTCCCTACCAATTCAGTCGGGACCGATAGGTCGGAATCAGTTGAATTGATCGAACGGGAACAATTGAATTAAGATCCTTTTCTCGTTATGGAAAGGCTTCTTCGGAATCAAGTCCTATATTCAGCGGGTTGCGCCTCAAGGATTGTCTCTACGGCTGAGTCGGGAGAGACCTCCTGTTGCTCTACTTTTTATGTCGTAAATTGCTTTGGTTTTAGTTTTCGTGAATGCATTTTTGTGAATGTTTTCGATGGTTTTTATGGCTTGTGTTTTCGATCTTCGCATTCGTATCAAATTCCGAGAATAATACAGTATTCTAATTAGTTGCTTATGCGATTGCAGGTGATCGCATATGCGACGTCTAAGCACAGCTAACCAGTCCCTCGCCTAAAGCAAAGACTAAGGTGAGTGGCTGACCTCCTTCGTCTCGACCCTTTGTTTCAAATCAATCATGAAACACAAAATCAATACTTGTCGTCATAGTGTAGAATCAATGAATTGAGGCACGATTCTTCACGAAACACTTGCTAAAGGAAACTCGAAATTACTGCATCAAATTGAGTAATTTACTCAGTAAATGTAAGTTTCACACCAAAAAGAAAAAAGATAAGGTTCTAGAAAAGATAGAGAATTATTTCAAGATTTATAAAAATGGTCATTGAACAACTTGTAGACAAGGGGTAGTTTTCTCGAATGGTTGCCTAGGCCAAGGAACCAATTCGGCCATGTAGAAACGAGTATAGCAAGTGCCAACAATGAATCAGCACAGGTGATTTGGGAACTTTCGCATAGGGCTCACTACCCGTCACGAAAGGGTCGATGTCTAACCTAGCTATAGTCCGTGATGGCTTGACATTGCCAGTGACCTTCATACCCTTTCACTGCTTGAACTAATGCATGTGACACGGAATGATTATGATAACTGTTCAATATATACAATTTCATATGCTTGCCTCAAAACATGTTAACATGAAAATCAATCAGGATGGTTAGAAAGATCGCAAAATAGCTAGCTAACATATTTTATAAAATTGCTTGAACCAAATGCAGAGCTTGGATTTAATTAGCCATTTGCCAGTACATGTGATCGTACTGACCCTCGCTCTTTGCAGGTTCCAGGAATCAGGAAGAACGCGCTAACTGACCATGGCGACGTTCGTGTTTTGAAGCTTCGACCGTGCGTCGAAGACTCCCGTCGCATCAACTTTTGAAAACTCTCTACAAGTTCAAGAAACATGTCTCGGCATCCCTCACATCTAGGTGGCTGGGATACTTTTGTTGTAAATGAGAGATATATGTATGGAACGGCTATCTCATCAGCACTCCTTTTGTAATCGAGTCATGTTGTAAAGCCTGCACGGTACGATTGTAATTGAGTCTGTAAATAATGTCTACTATTAATAAAATGCAAAGTTTCTCTGTCTCAATGTGTTGTTCAATTTGTCTGTGCTCTCTCTTAGATGTTGTATTTCGGATTACCTTATGATTATGCTTTGTGCGATCGTAATCTAGGTACGTACGACATCACGCCCGGGAGACGACTATCGATTCTTCGGAATCGGGGAATAATAGGGCCGACCAAGGGCAGCGCGGGAGACGACGGCGCTAGCATTGGCGGTTGTGGCTCGGCACTAGAGTTGCATGCGCGGGAGCGGGCACGGGCGCTGGAAGTCACGAACGGGAGCAGGCTGCCTGGGCGCACACTGGAAAGGGGCGCGGGCGGCGGCGGTGGCGGCATGGGCGAAGGCGAGCTAGTAGGTCCGGCACCATCGTGGCCAGCGTGGCCAGGAGAACGGTGGTTGGAAGACAGTTATGAGATGTCGCGATGGTAGGAGTGTGGGCAAGGAGGGCGGAGCGAGCCAAGAAATGAATGGAGGACAGATGTGTTATGACCCGCACCCACTTTTTCGGATGCAAGTACATGAGCAAGCCAGCTACGTACCAAGCGAACTCCAGCCCAACTCAAATACGTAAACGCTGTCTGGACTATGGTAATGTGCTTAATTATGGCAAAGCAAAACTGTATCTCAATCTACAATAAGAATATAAAACATGAATGAACACTATGGGTCGTGGTCTGCAGTCCACTAGCATACATGTCCGATTAGACTCGAAGAATATTATGAGTCTATAAACTAAGCCAACAAGCAGAGTATATCATGATAAGGAATAAAAGCACGAGCGGATATTAAACGTAATAACAATACCTGGATCCTGTAAGTACATCATAATCATCTATCATCTTGCTCTACTAACTAACTCCATGCAACCGCTAAACCTAAAGAGATCATCAGGTCCTCAGGGGACATAGCAAGATACATAAAAACATGCCTATCTAACAGTTCTATCATACATAAGAATATAAATAGGATATAAATAGGGAACAAGACAAAAACTGACAAGTGACTATGAACATGGATACAGAAATAACTATGCATAAATAACTGCTGGAGGAACAAGTAAATAAGAGATCAATGGAATACCAAACCCTCGCCCCGAGTGGACTCGCGAGTTTGAACTAATAACTAACCCTCACCCCTAATGTGGACTCGCAGGTTAGTTCACGATAAACACCCTCATCCCGTATGTGGACTCTCTAGCGTAAACGAATCAAGATAACACCCTCGTCCTGAGTGTGGACTCTCTGGCACAAACGAGTCAAGATAACACCCTCGTTTCGAGTGTGGACTTTTTGGCACAAACGAATCAAGATAACACCCTCGTCCCGAGTGTGGACTCACGGGTGCAAACGAATCAGGAATAGCAGTTCAGTTACACATACTCGTAGACACGACTCAGTCAAGATACAGGTGACGACACATACAACTCAGTCATGACAAAGATAAGGACATCTCTAGTATGAACTATAATTAGAACAAGCCGGTATAACTACACTATCAAGTCACAAAAAGGTGGTGATATACAAGCAAGAAAAATAAACTGATATACATGGTATGAAGAAAACATATAACCGAAATCAACTAGAGAACTAAATGATAACCTATAAAATGAAAGACTATAAGCATGTAAATAAACTGTAGAGGGAGGCAAGGTATCTTGCCTAGTGTAGCAAAAGTTCCTGCAAATAAATCATCAAATCAAAGTATCAAAACCTGAACCCCCAGGAAAGCCTCCGAATGCTGAAATAGATATTGCCAATGTTCTCAGAATAGTTAACTTAGCTAGGATAGCCTACACATAAGTCCAATTCTGGATACACGAGAAAAATGGTAATTTTGGGTCAAAATGGTGTCCGCCGTTGGACCCGCTTTGTACCGAAAATTGTGCCAGAGTCTATGGTCTTTAAAGTCGTACAACTATATGTATACAGATTTGTTTTCATGAGACCAACCCAACGGTATGTTCAAAATTGGATTCCGATGGGCTGTGCACAAATTCGCCCGTTGAGTCGGATCGTGGGGCCCACAAAACGGCGATCCGGTCTACTGTCTTAAAATCGGACCAAACTTGGCATACAGGACCAGAAAATGATACTGTCATGTTGGCACAAATTTTGTCTCGATTTGACGAACGTGCACAAAATAATTAAGGAATTTGCAAAGAGACCGATACGGTAAATTTCGACGGATACGTATCAAATTTGCCGTGCACACGCAACCAATTTGAATTCCGTCAAATTCTACACGTGCATGAAGTTGATACGTACCTTTCGATACTTTCGATTTACGACTACGTTACTGGTTTGGCGGGACGCACGCAGTATCAGAGGTTTTCAAGGTTTTTGAAAACAGTTTTTTGTTGATTTTGGAAATCGAATAACTTCCATATGCTGAATGAAAATGTAATCTAGAAGTTGTTTAATCCTGTTCATATAGGATATAACTCTGCTAAAATAGGTTCCCTAACTTGTCTCTGAAATGGCGGCAATTTGCCTTCCAAAACGGGTTGAAACTGTTGGTTAACTGCTTTAATCATTTCAGTAAACTTAATATTTTTTCGGGTATTGGCACTCGATTTACAGAACATACATCGTGCAATAAATAAATCTACTTGAAAGGATTCATAGAGGATTATGTTGTCTACATACCAGAGGAATCGACTTGTAAAATCGTAGAGCAAGGAGACGAGAGTACCATCGCGAAGGGGCCTCAATGGCTGTACGACTGCTGCGGTTGACTGCAGCACTGTTGTTTCGCTGCTGCCGCACGACTTACGGCGGCTCTGGCCGGCCGACGGTGGACCGCAGCGGCACGGGCGTGGGGGAGGGGCGCACCTGGGTTAAGGGTGGTGGTGAGCGAGTTGTCGCTAGGGTTTGGGGGTTCAGTTTTCCTCTCTATCCCCCGCATATATATAGGTCCCTGTTATTTTTATTTCAAAGGGGAGGGGGTCAGGCCTGCTAGTGCTCGGGCTGTGTGGGGGCTTGGCCGGGATTGGATTGGGCTGGCTGGGATTTAATCCTCTTTCTCTTTCTTATTTCTATTTTCTTTTGCTTTATTTTACTTCTTTATATATAAATAGTTTCTATATTTATATCTCCCAATATATATTTATATATACACGCATGCATAATATATTGTCACGACCCGCACCTACTATGAGGGTACGAGTACGTAACAACGCCTAGCCTACGCGGTAGTGTCGGCGGTAGAACGCTGTCCTAGGTCACAATATCTAAAAATATAAAGCTAAGCAGTTTATACTCCCCAAATGGGGGTGACATAGCAGAATGTAAACTCAATCACATCTAAGGTAGAGCATAATGGAAGATAGATAAAACATGAAATCCAGAAGAGATACCGCAGATAGAAGTCTAAGTGTCTAAGATACACAAACCCAAAAATACATCTCAAAGCTCAAATACAGTAATCCATAAATACAACTCAAGACAACTGAAAACAAGCTATAAGCAAAACCCTAGCTATCTATACAACCTCTACTGTGTCTCCACTAGGCTAGCAGGCAACCTCCAGGCTATCTGTAAAAATTTATCAACAGGTCCAGTCAGGACAGGAGCGAGCACAATACATCTCAACAGTTCATAGCAGGTTAGAAAATATAAACATGCAGTAGAGTAAGATACATGATCTAAAAGAAATACAATATGCAAACAAAGAGAGAACTGTAATAGAAATATCTACTATAAATAGAGAACTAATAGTGGCTAGTGATCTAGAGTACATGATAGCACATGTGAACGGAACAGATTAGTACATGATCTACACTAAAGAGTTTCACATGATCTACACTACTATGGAATTGTTCACATGACTACTAGCACTTCCCCGTTTTCCCCAATCAATACACAAGGATCTAAGCAGGTTATATTATTATACATGATATCACATGGGGCCAATGAAAGGGTACACATGATAGTATACATGAGGGCTCTGTGAACATGAGAGTACATGATTCATAAGAGTATACATGTATAGTGAAAGCACAGGCGTACATGATGAAAGTGAAACGCACATGACACAATGTACCCGATGCTCCCGAGGGGGATAACATCGTATGAAGAGATCCATATAGTACTAATCCGTGATAATGTCGTGACATCATCAAGTAAAGTAATCTAAAGCAGGAATATAATTCTAAGCAGGATATAAAATGATCAGAGAATGTACTCGCCTGTATCTGAGTGTCCGGATAAAATGTACTGTCCGAGGAGAGGTGTCTAGCTCCTAATCAGAACAGCACAAGTCACAACAAGTCTAAAATGATATAATGAAGTCCTACTATGCATTCTACATGATTCTAGATCAATCTAGGCCAAAGTCAACTCTTGGTCAACCTTGGTCAACCAAGAAGTCAAACCTAGGTCAACTATGGTCAAACTAGGTCCAACAAGTCTAAACTAGGCTAAACTAGCCTATACTAGTCTATATTAGTCTATACTAGGTCATTCAACCTACACTAGCTAGTACACCACATTACAAGGCTATCCAAGCCAACTTCACATGTTAGTTGGCATTCAACCATACCCTTAGGCAATGAGCCATAGCTATAGGCTATAGGCTACCTAATGTATGCATCACAAGGATGTACATATACATACATATTTATATTGCATTCCTATACATTACCTATATATGTACATTACATAGGTTATTGTACAATTAATTAGGAAACATCACATACATATATATATATATATATATATATATATATATATATATATATATATATATATATATATATATATATATATATATATATATATAAAAATATATATATATATATATATATATATATATATATATATATATATATATATATATAGGCTCAATACTCTATACTCTATATAAAAAAAAAATATATAGGCTCAATACTCTATATATATATTACTATATATAGCTACACTACTTAAATCGATATATATACACTTAACATACATTATGCATATAGAGAGGGTAGGAAAGCATGAGTGTGTGTCTATGTGTCAAGGGGGTCCATGTGTGTGTGTGTAGAGAGTGAGGGATAGGAAACTTAGCTAGGTGTGTGTGTGTGTAGGTGCTAGGCAAAAACAGTGAGACACACTTGGGTGTGTTAGTGAATACAAGAGTGTGTGGATAGTGGGTATATAAATGTGTGAAAACTGAACAGTGTGCAGGATGTAATATGAAACCTGGAACCTAAAACAGTGACCCAATCTCAGTTTCAGTCCCATACAAACCATGCTCAGATTTGTATATTGAAAGAAAACAGTTCACAAATTCACAAATTCAGTTTAAAACAGTACCTAAACCAAACATCTAGTTTTCTATCCCAAACCACAACCAATTCAACCCAAAATCATCACACACTTGGCAAACATATAGGTGAACCAAAATGAGGTTGTAAACCACACTATTAATCAGTATAAAATGGTTAAATATGATGACAAAATCAAAATTAAAAATCTGGAACAAAACAGTGAATAAGGACTGATATTAAGGATATCAGAAAAAATGGGAAACTGAGAAATCAACCACAAAATCGAGCTAAAATGCCACACCACAGGTTGGTAAAGTAAATACATATTGTGCACGTGTCATGTGTTGAGTTTGTGTCCACCCAAGTGGACACAAACGTGTCCAATCCATTTAAAAACCCAAAACAAAACCTGGACACAGTGTGGTGAACCAATCAACGTGCACGTGTTCACAGTGTTCGTGCACTCGATACGACACGACACAAGCCCCATGGTCGTGTCCCAATGTCGACTAAGTCTAGGGCTAGGACTAGGACACACTGATACGTGTCCACGATACGTGTGCGTGAGATAGGACACGCGTATCAGTGCACGAAATCGGCTGCTGTCGATTCAGTATAAAATCGATGCAGGAGCTCGTGCGTGTCCGACACGACATGTAGGGCTCTAAAACGTGGGGAGCCCCGTGTCAGTGTCAGCCCTGTGTCACATGTCAATTTTCACGTGTCGAGGAGTCGTGTCCAGTGAGTTATGTCCCCCGTGATGCAGGGCACGCAAACTGCCTGTTCACGCGCGCGCACGACAGCGTGTACACGTGTCTATGCTGACTCGAAACGACACAAAAATCACACAAAGACACAAGAATCACGTAAGCGACATCAAACCCTATTTTCCTATTCAAATAGATTCCTAAAAATCAAACGAAATGCCCATCGGGGCATTTCATCAAACACTTAGAGAAAGGGACTGATATGTGTCTATTTAGGACACGAAATGGACACAAAACCTAGGTCTAGGCTTACGTATAGTTAGGGTAGACCTAGGGCTTTCCAAATATGCAAAGAAACTAGAAATTTAATGGAGTTTACATTGATTTACCTATAGGTGACCAAATGCAAAAAAAGCCTCAAATAAGGGGTTTCTCTTGCTAGCAAACTTCTCCAAATTGGTAAGAATCTGAGAAAAATAAATAACAACAGCAAGAATACCTCATTTAAAACCCATTGCAATTTGTTTGAGGGAAAATGGAGCTAAAATGGGATTTCTAGGGATTTGTGAAGATGGAAACTCACCTCTTTCCAAACCTTTGTTCTTCCTAAGAGGCTAGCCATAATTTCTAGGAGAATATTTAAAGGGGGAAATCCCTAGGACTAGGTTAAGTGGCCGGCCAACTAGGGATTGGGTTAGGGCTAGGTTTACATAGCTAATGGATTGGCTAGTCATTAATCAATGTTCAATCACAAGTCATAACTTGTGTCTAATGTCTTCTTTTCTAACTCTATATTCCTAATTGATTCTAATAACAAGAGTATGGTTAACTTAACTTAACCTAGGGTCTCAATCTAACCAAGTCCAAACTCAACTAGGGTTAGGTCACCAAGTCAAAGCTGATCAAAGTCAACCTAGTCAACCCTCATTCAAACAATTCCAAATTAATTTCTAAAAATTCCCATAAATTCAAATAAATTATAATAAATTTAAATAACCCCAAAAAAGACAAAAATACCCTCAAACTAGAAATGATAAACAAAATACCCTAATCGTATGGCTAGGCTCTAGGTCAACCAGTCTCCAAGGTTACACTATCAAAACACCAAAATCATAAGTCATGATTTAAAATAGTTTTAAATGATTAAAAATCGCCAAAAATTATATCATGATTTAAATATCATTATTAAAAGACTAAAATTACAAAATTTCAAAATTACCCTCTTCTGAAAAACTGGGTGTAACAATCCTACCCACCTTATAAAAATTTTGCCCTCGAAATTAAAATGTTCCTACTCCTTCTAGGTCAAACCCCCACAATCAAGTCTCAGAACTTAAATAAAACATACGATTAAAAAAGACGGCATACAAGGTCATGGCATACGGTGGTAGTGAAGTCTCATCTAGGTATACTAGTCATGCTAACCAAAACGGTCATAGGGTATCAAAACACACAAGCAATCTAGGGTGCTAAACTAGAAAGATACAGAATAACAAATCATCAAAACTGTAAGGCTGTCTACCATCTTATATGAAACTGGTACTATTTAAAAAATGAAATAAGGATAACCATAAATTTTCTATTAAGGGATACCATTCAAGAAAAATATCACAATCAAAAGAAAATGAAAGTCAATTGTATTGAAATCCAATGACAATATATTTATATATATAGCGTTAGAGAGGGAAAAGCTAGCATTACGTAAAGGTTATGGGGTTCATGTGTGTATGGGTGTATATGGACATGTTCATGTGGTTAGATAGTAGGCATGTGTGTATTATGAAATATACATAAAAGTATGGGAGGATTTGGGTTTCAAAACAATAGCTATCAAGTTACACTACTCATGGCATATTGGTTAAACAATCTACAATGCACAACCTATTTACTCATAACATGCATGGCTAACCATATATATATATATAAAGAGTTAAAGATTTAGTTATGTATATATATACATTATAACATGTATGCATAAACTCTATATATATCTATATAGGTATATGAACATAACATAGAGAGGAAAGGTTAGGTTTACATGGCAGTGTATACTAAGTTAGGGTGTGTGTGTCCTTGTACATGGTTATAGCTTAGTATTGAAAGGTTAAATCCAGTTTTAGCTTAGCAATTACATACAAAATCTGAAAATAAGCTAACATTTAAACCAGGGTAATATTAACATAATGCAGTTTTAGATTTTTAGGGATTTGAAACATCACAACTAACTCAATGCTTCCAACACATCCTAACATGATGGAGATGAACCCTAACATGCTATCCATACATTTATCTATGCCTATAGTTCAATATTACATATTAAATCTGAAATCGAACTAAACATTTGAAATCAATATAAAAATGTAATCATGTATTCAGTTTTAAGATTTTGGAAAAATTCGAACATCAAACCAACCCAATGTTTATCACAACCTAACATGTAAGAATATGAAACCTAACATTATATTCCTATGTACAACAATGTATATAGCTCAAAATATTACATTAAAAAAAATAGCAATTTGAACTAACATTTAAAATCCAGTATTAAGGGTTAATATGCATACAGTCTTAGATTTGACAAATTCAAACACAAAACTCAACCAATTTTTTTTTGAATTGAAACCCTATGTCTAACATACAGGTGCAGTGATGTAAACATAACTAATAACATGAAATTTATAATTGAATTATGAATTTAAACTGAAAAAGCTGAAAACCAGAAATATTAGGATTTTGACAATTTAAACATCAACAACATATTAATATGTATTTAGATAGGTGGGAAATCAAAGTGTAGCATGCATACGTGTCAAGCAAGTGTCCACTATATATATATTCATATATTCTCATGTGCCAATAAAAAATTAATTCTACGTTAAGACTAACATTTAAATTCCTACCAAGATTGCAAGTAGGTGATTGGTGAAATCAAGACAGTTTTATTATTATTATTATTATTATTTAATACAACGATAGTAGCAAGAAGGAAATAACGATAAAATCACCAACTTGCCTACGCCGCAGTGTCGGCGGTTGAACGCTGTCCTAGGTCACAATATCTAACAATATAAAGCTAAGCAGTTTATACTCCCCGAATGGGGGTGACATAGCAGAATGTAAACTCAATCACATCTAAGGTAGAGCATAATGGAAGATAGATAAAACATGAAATCCAGAAGAGATACCGCAGATAGAAGTCTAAGTGTCTAAGATACACAAACCCAGAAATACATCTCAAAGCTCAAATACAGTAATCCATAAATACAACTCAAGACAACTGAAAACAAGCTATAAGCAAAACCCTAGCTATCTATACAACCTCTACTGTGTCTCCACTAGGCTAGCAGGCAACCTCCAGGCTATCTGTAAAAATTTATCAACAGGTCCAGTCAGGACAGGAGCGAGCACAATACATCTCAACAATTCATAGCAGGTTAGAAAATATAAACATGCAGTAGAGTATGATACAGGATCTAAAAGAAATACAGTATGCAAACAGAGAGAGAACTGTAATAGAAATATCTACTATAAATAGAGAACTAATAGTGGCTAGTGATCTAGAGTACAGGATAGCACATATGAACGGAACAGATTAGTACATGATCTACACTAAAGGGTTTCACATGATCTACACTATTATGGAATTGTTCACATGACTACTAGTACTCCCCCGTTTTCTCCAATCAATACACAAGGATCTAAGCAGGTTATGTTATTGTACAGGATATCACATGGGGCCCATGAAAGGGTGCACATGATAGTATACATGAGGGCTCTGTGAACATGAGAGTACATGATTCACAAGAGTATACATGTATGGTGAAAGCACAGGAGTACATGATTAAAATGAAACGTACATGACACAATGCACCCGATGCTCCCGAGGAGGATAACATCGCATGAAGAGATCCATATATTACTAATCCGTGATAATGTCGTGACAGCATCAAGTAAAGTAATCTAAAGTAGGAATATAATTCTAAGCAGGATATGAAATGATCAGAGAATGTACTCGCCTGTATTTGAGTGTCTGGAAGAAATGTACTGTCCGAGGAGAGGTGTCTGGCTCTTAATCAGAACAGCAATAGTCATAACAAGTCTAAAATGATATAATGAAGTCCTACTATACATTCTACATGATTCTAGGTCAATCTAGGCCAAAGTCAACTCTTGGTCAACCTTGGTCAACCAAGAAGTCAAACCTAGGTCAACTATGGTCAAACTAGGTCCAACAAGTCTAAACTAGCGTATACTAGTCTATATTAGTCTATACTAGGTCACTCAACCTATACCAGCTAGTACACCACATTACAAGGCTATCCAAGCCAACTTCACATGTTAGTTGGCATTCAACCATACCCTTAGGCAATGAGCCATAGCTATAGGCTATAGGCTACCTAATGTATGCATCACAAGGATGTATATATACATACATATTTATATTTCATTCCTATACATTACCTATATATGTACATTATATAGGTTATAGTACAATTAATTAGGAAACATCACACACACATATATATATATATATATATATATATATATATATATAATTTATATATATATATATATATATATATATATATATATATATATATATATATATATATATATATATATATAGGTTCAATACTCTATATATACATTACTATATATAGCTACACTACTTAAATTGATATATATACACTTAACATACATTATGCATATAGAGAGGTATGAAAGCATGAGTATGTGTCTATGTGTCAAGGGGTCCATGTGTGTGTGTGTAGAGAGTGAGGGATAGGAAACTTAGCTAGGTGTGTGTGTAGGTGCTAGGCAAAAACAGTGAGACACATACACTTGGGTGTGTTAGTAAATACAAGAGTGTGTGGATAGTGGGTATATAAATGTGTGAAAACTGAACAGTGTGCAGGATGTAATATGAAACCTGGAACCTAAAACAGTGACCCAATCTCAGTTTCAGTCCCATACAAACCATGCTCAGATTTGTACATTGAAAAAAAACAGTTCACAAATTCACAAATTCAGTTTAAAATAGTACCTAAACCAAACATCCAGTTTTCTGTCCCAAACCACAACCAATTCAACCCAAAATCATCACACACTTAGCAAACATATAGGTGAACCAAAATGAGGTTTTAAACCACACTATTAATCAGTATAAAATGGTTAAATATGATGACAAAATCGAATTTAAAAATCTGGAACAAAACAGTAAATAAGGACTAATATTAAGGATATCAAGAAAAATGGGAAACTGAGAAATCAACCACAAATAGAGCTAAGATGCCACACCACAGGTTGGTAAAGTAAATACATATTGTGCACGTGTCATGTGATGAGTTTGTGTCCACCCAAGTGGACACAAACGTGTCCAATCCATTAAAAAACCCAAAACAAAACCTGGACACAGTGTGGTGAACCAATCATCGTGCACGTGTTCACAGTATTCGTGTACTCGACACGACACGACACAAGCCTCGTGGTCATGTCCCAGTTTCGACTAGGTCTAGGGATAGGACTAGGACACACTGATACGTGTCCACGATACGTGTGCGTGAGATAGGACACGCGTATCAGTGCACGAAATCGGCTGCTGTCAATTCAGTATAAAATCGATACAGGAACTCGTACGTGTCCGACACGACACGTGGGGCTCTAAAACTTGGAGAGCCCCGTGTTAGTGTCAGCCCCGTGTCATATGTCAATTTTTATGTGTCGAGGAGTCGTGTCCAGTGAGTTGTGTCCCCCGTGATGCAGGGCACGCAAACTGTATGTGCACGCGCGCGCACGACAGCGTATACACGTGTCTGTGCTAACTCGACACGACACAAAAATCACACAAAAAAACAAAAATCACGTAAGCGACATCAAACCCTATTTTCCTATTCAAATAGATTCCTAAAAATCAAACGAAATGCCCATCGGGGCATTTCATTAAACACTTAGAGAAAGGGACTGATACGTGTCCATTTAGGACACGAAATGGACACAAAACCTAGGTCTAGGCATACCTAGAGTTAGGGTAGACCTAGGGATTTCCAAATATACAAAGAAACTAGAAATTTAATGGAGTTTACATTGATTTACCTATAGGTGACCAAATACAAAAAAAGCCTCAAATGAGGGGTTCCTCTTGCTAGCAAACTTCTCCAAATTGGTAAGAATCTGAGAAAAATAAATAACAACACAAGAATACCTAATTTAAAACCCATTGCAATTTGTTTGAGGAAAAATGGAGCTAAAATAGGATTTCTAGGGATTTGTGAAGATGGAAACTCACCTCTTTCCAAAGCTTTGTTCTTCCTAAGAGGCTAGCCCTAATTTCTAGGAGAATATTTATAGAGGAAATCCCTAGGACTAGGTTAAGTGACCAGCCAACTAGGGATATGGTTAGGGCTAGGTTCACATGGCTAAAGGATTGGCTAGTCATTAATCAATGTTCAATCACAAGTCATGACTTGTGTCTAATGTCTTCTATTCTAACTCTATATTCCTAATTGATTCTAATAACTAGAGTATGTTTAACTTAACTTAACCTAGGGTCTCAATCTAACCAAGTCCAAACTCAACTAGGGTTAGGTCAACAAGTCAAAGCTAATCAAAGTCAACCTAGTCAACCCTCATTCAAACAATTCTAAAATAATTTCTAAAAATTCCCATAAATTCAAATAAATTCTAATAAATTTAAATAACCCAAAAAATGACAAAAATACCCTCAAACTAGAAATGATAAACAAAATACCCTAATCGCATGGCCAGGCTCTAGGTCAACCAGTCTCCAAGGTTACACTATCAAAACACCAAAATCATAAGTGATTATTTAAAATAGTTTTAAATGATTAAAAATCAGCAAAAATTATATCATGATTTAAATATCATTATTAAAATACCAAAATTACAAAATTTTAAAATTACCCTCTTTTGGAAAACTGGGTGTTATATATATACTTCTATTTATGACTAGCTTTACATACATATTTATATATGACCAATATTCAATAAACCAACAATCTCAATAACATTTCCCTTATGTAAGGCTTATGCAATACACACACACACACACACACACACACACACACACACACACACACACACACACACACACACACACACAAATTCATTAGTCAATGAAATATTAATTAACCAATATTAATGATAATATTTAATAACAACAATAATAATAATAATAGTATTTATAGTAACAACTAAAATAACCAATAAGAGGGTTAGGAATTGGGTGTCACAATTACTCCTAATTTTAATTGGTCCACCGAAAAATTGGGCAATTAGTCTACCAACTATGTAAATGTGCATATTTTGTACGTATAACAATATTTTGGATATATATGTCAAATCCTAATAATAAATACAAAATATTTGTACATAATTAAAACATATCTAGATGTTTCCTTTGGGTACACTGAATGCCTAATGGGCTTAGGTTGGATTCGGGTCAAGTCCAGACTAAATTGGTGCAACCGGGTCTCCTAAAACTCAATAATCTAATAAATAAATAAATAAATCATCGGTGAGGGTTGAGTCGCAACTTGGCCTGATTTTTCTAGTTTGAAAACACCTATGGCTCGGCCTTCCCTACCCTGGCTAATACACTAGTCAAAGCACGCCACTACACCATCTATGCCATGTTTCTTGGTCATCTTGCATTCCAAATTTAATCATGACTAAAGCTCTCTATCGTAATAATTAATTATTTATAAAATTCTAAAATCACCCTCTAATTCAAATACATAATTAAAAAAATATCTTCAAAATTTTGGAAAAAGGAGTTACAAATCTACGCACCTTAAAATAATTTCGTACTCGAAATTTAAGGAAAGAGTCCGTTAGTGATGGTAGAAGACGGGGTCCCACTAGCTATCAATTATTCTCTTGGTCATTTCGAAACTATAAATCCTCGAGGACTTTTACCCACCTTTGCTCACACTACTCCCTCAAAACACATGTCGCTAAAACATTATAACCTTCCAACTAGTTGCTAAAATTATTTCCAATATATCTATGGCATATGGCATATCTAATCCCTCCTATATATCAAGCAACAAAAATTCAATAATCACACCAACTTACACTATAACTTAAGAATTTTTTGATAAATCCTATATAGCACGATTATTCATCGCTCCGAAGTAGGAAAGGACGGGTAGTAATGATACGAGAAAGTAAAGGAAGAGTAATCGAGAGTGAATACGAAGTTCAAAGGCGGTAGAAAAATTTCTAAGAGAATTTTTCAAGACAGTGTGGATTGAGATTTTTATGGGTTTAGTCATATTCGCAGGCTCGTACAAGTATAATTATGTAACCGATATGATATGCTCTGACCTGCATGGGCTACCAAAAAAACTTATCATGATCTGCACCCACTTTTCGGGATGCAAGTGCGTGAGCAAGCCAGCTACGTACCAAGCAGACTCCAGCCCAACTCGAATACGTAAACGCTATCTGGACTATGGTAATGTGCTTAATTATGGCAAGGCAAAACTGTATCTCAATCCACAATAAGAATATAAAACATGAATGAACACTATGGGTCGTGGTCTGTAGCCCACTAGCATATATGTCCGATTAGACTCGAAGAATATTTTGAGTCTATAAAGTAAGCCAACAAGTAGAGTATATCATGATAAGGAATGAAAGCATGAACGGATATTAAACGTAATAACAATACCTGGATCCTGCAAGTGCATCATAATTATTACCGTCTTACTCTGCTAACTAACTCCATGCAATCGCTAAACCTGAAGAGATTATCAGGTCCTCAAGGGACATATCAAGATATATAAAAATATGCCTATCTAATAGTTCTATCATGCATAAGAATATAAACAGGGAACGAGACAGAAACTGACAAGTAGCTACTGACAAATGACTATGAACATGGATACGGAAACAACTATGCATAAATGAACTGCTAGAAGAACAAGTAAACAAAAGATCAATGGAATACCAAACCCTCGCCCCGAGTGGACTCAAAGGTTTAACTAATCACTAACCCTTGCCCCGAATGTTGACTCGCAGGTTAGTTCACGACAAATACCCTCGTCCCGTGTGTGGACTCTCTGGCACAAACGAATCAAGATAACATCTTCGTCCCGAGTGTGGACTCTCTGACGCAAATGAATCAAGATAACACCCTCGTCCCGAGTGTGGACATTCTGGTCCAAACGAATTAAGATAACACCATCGTCCCGTGTGTGGACTCTCTGGCACAAACAAGTCAAGATAACACCCTCATTCCGAGTGTGGACTCACGGGTGTAAACGAATCAGGAATAGTAGTTCAGTTACACACACTCGTAGACACGACTCAGTCAAGATACAGGTGACGACACGTACAACTCAGTCATGACACAAGTAAGGACATCTCTAGTATGAAATATAATGAGAACAAGCCCGGTATAACTACACTATTAAGTCACGAAAAGATGGTGATATACAAGCAAGACAAATAAACTGATATACATGGTATGAAGAAAATATATAACCGAAATCAACTAGAGAACTAAACGATAACCTACAAAACGAAAGACTATAAGCATGTAAATAAACTGTAGAGGGAGATAAGGTATCTTGCCTGGTGTAGCAAAAGTTCCTGCAAACAAATCGTCAAATCAAGGTCTCAAAACCCGAACCCCTGTAAAAGCCTCCGAATGCTGAATTAGACATTGCCAATTTTCTCAAAATAGTCAACTTAGCTAGGATAGCCTACCCATAAGTCCAATTTCGGACACAGGAGAAAAATAGTAATTTTGGGTCAAAATGATGTCTATCGTTGGACCCGCTTTGTACCAAAAAGCGTGCCAGAGTCTATGGTCTATAAAGTCATCAAACTATATGTCTACAGATTCATTTTGACGAGACCAACCCAACGGTATATTCAAAGTTGGATTCCGGCGGGCTGTGCACAAATTTGCCCGTTGAGTCGGATCGTGGGGCCCGTAAAACGGTGATCCGGTCCACTATCTCAGAATTAGACCAAACTTGGCATACAGGACCAGAAAATAATACTGTCCTGTTGGCGCAAGTTTTGTCTCGATTTGACGAACGTGCACAAAGTAATTGAAAAATTTACAAAGAGGTCGATACGGTAAATTTCGACGGATACGTATCAAATTCGTCGCACACACGCAACCAATTTGAATTCCATCAAAGCCCACATATTCATGAAGTCGATACATACCTTTCAATGCTTTCGATTCGCGACCACGTCGCCCAGATTGGCGGGACGCACACCGTATCGGAGGTTTTCAAGGTTTTTAAAAACAGTTTTTTGTTGATTTTGGAAATCGAATAACTTCACATATACTGAATGAAAACGTGATCTACAAGATGGGTTTTAATCCTTTTCATATAGGCTATAATACTTCTAAAATAGGTTCCCTATCTTCTCTCTAGAATGGCGGCAATTTGCCTTCCAAAATGGGTTAAAACTGTTGGTTATCTGTTTTAATCATTTCAGTAAACTTAATATTTTTTCGGGTATTCGCACTCGATTTACAGAACATACATCGCACAATAAATAAATCTACTTGAAAGGATTTAGAAAGGATTATGTTGTCTACATACCAGAGGAATCGGCTTGCGAAATTGTGGAGCAAGGAGGTGGGAGTACCATCGCGAAGGGGCCCCCGTGGCTGTGAGGCTGCTGCGGTTGACTACAGCGCTACTGTTTCGCTACTGCCGCATGGCTTGCGGCGGCTCTGGCCGGCTGACGGTTGCCCACAGCGGCGCATGGGTGGGGGAGGGGCCGCCTGGGTTAAGGGTGGTGGTGAGCGAGTTGTCGCTAGGGTTTGGGGTTCGATTTTTCTCTCTATCTCCTGCATATATATAGGTCCCTGTTGTTATTGTATCAAAGGGGAGGGGGTCGGGCCTGTTAGTGCTCGGGCTGTGTGGGATTTAATCCTTCTTCTTTTTCTTATTTCTATTTCCTTTTGCTTTATTTCATTTCTTTATATATTTAAATAGTTTCTATATTTATCTCCCTATATATATTTATATATACACACATGCATAATATATGCTTCTATTTATGACTAGGTTTACATACATATTTATATATGACCAATATTCAATAAACCAACAATCTCAATAACATTTCCCTTGTGTAAGGCTTTATACACACAGACAAATTCATTAGTCAATGAATTATTAATTAACCAATATTAATGATAATATTTAATAACAACAACAATAATAATAATAGTATTTATAATAACAACTAAAATAACCAATAAGAGGGTTAGGAATTGGGTGTCACAATTACTCCTAATTTTAATTGGTCCACCGAAAAATTGGGCAATTGTCTACCAACCTTGTAAATGTGCATATTTTGTATGTATAACAATATTTTGGAAATATATGTCAAATCATAAAAATAAATACAAAATATTTGTACATAATTAAAACATGTCTAGATGTCGTCTTTGGGTGCACTGAATGCCTAATGGGCTTAGGTTGGATTCGGGTCAAGTCCGGACTAAATTGTTGCAACCGGGTCTCCTAAAACTCAATAATCTAATTAATAAATAAACAAATCATCGGTGAGGGTTGAGTC
Organism: Iris pallida; assembly: GCA_029216955.1. Classification (NCBI taxonomy): domain Eukaryota; kingdom Viridiplantae; phylum Streptophyta; class Magnoliopsida; order Asparagales; family Iridaceae; genus Iris; species Iris pallida. The sequence continues at coordinate 193,578 of JANAVB010005837.1, forward strand.
GCAACTTGGCCTGGTTTTCCTAGTTAGAACACACCTATGGCTCGGCCTTTCCTACCCTGGCTAATACACTTGTCAAAGCACGCCACTGCACCATCCATGCCATGATTCTTGGTCATCTTGTATTCCAAATTTAATCATGACTAAAGCTCTTTATCATAATAATTAATTATTTATAAAATTCTAAAATCACTGTCTAATTCAAATAAATAATTAAAAAAATATCTTCAAAATTTTGGTGGAGAGTTCCCAAGCCTGCTGTAGTATGAGATTTCGTTTGGAGAGGTTCTCACTCAGAAAGTTGAATATGAATGGGTACCACCTGACTGTTCCCACTGTACTTATTTCGGACACCTCTCTAGCATATGCCCAAATAGAGGACACACTACTAGAGTAGAAGAGAGGGTAGAGGGTGGCATGCAGCAGGTAGATCGACAGATGGAGGAATCTAGTAGACTGGGTCTAACTATCTCTCCGCAGCCAGAGCATCCTAGTGGGGTTTTGGTTACTTGTACCACCCAGAGGAGTATGGTCACCAGAGGCATGACGACGTCGGGACGAAAACATCGAGGAGAAGGTGGTATGTCCGAGGAAAGAGTTTATAGCAGGAAGAGATATGCTGGCCTACTACACGACGGACACCCACAGGAGGAAGGTCGTATGCCTGGCTACAGCGAGTCGCTTTGTATAGGCAACCCGGCTTGGGCCCTGATGCTCACCAAAATAGTGAACCAGCATACTACTACTCCTGGGTTGGAGAAGGACATGGCGGCTGTAGGAACGAATCGTAAAGTGCAACACTCTGGGGGGTGAATAGAGTAGGCAGCAAAAAAATAGCTAAAAGTTAGCAGCAAGATCACAAAGATATATCATAAGTAAATAAATATAAAAACAGAGATCAGAAAGCAAATACAAGAACGACGATGTATACTGGTTTCTCTCTTGTGAGGACTAGTCCAGTCGGAAGAACTCTAGCTTCCAGTTGAATCCACTATTGGAAAATACTGTAAGTTTTTATAAGCAGACCAAACAACTTCTACAAACGCGAGCTTTGATACAAAGTACTCGACCAACTTTAATTATGAAGTGTCTTTCTTCAATCAAGCCTCTGATTACAATCACTCTGAAGCTTCTAGACCGTACCGTACTGGCAAATCGACTAGAGGATTGTAACTGTCTTGGGATTTGAAAATGAAAGCTGTATAATGCTTTTGAAGAACGTAGTAAGATTTAGAGAGAAGAGATAAAAGTGAATTAGTGAGTTGAAATGATTGAAATCCTTCTCTATTTATAGTTTTTCCAAATGCAGAACTCTGTCAGAATTCGGGTAGAACTCTATGAGAAAATCTCAGCAAGATTCGTAATTGCAGGAGGACCAAGTTCAAAATACAACATCCACTAACCGAACTCTAGCCGAACTCTGTTAGAGTTTTGTCAGGATTTTTGCAAATAAATTTTTGGGACGTTTGAAATTGTTTTAAGCAGTTAGGAGGTTTTTATAAATAGAGGGCTATTTTTCAAAAAACATAGGATATTTTGAAAACATTTTTAGGATAGCCTATTTGCCAGTATGACTTGGTGTACAATGTATTCCTAGACTCAATAAAAGTAAAAAATGACATTGCATACAACTTATACGATAAACACAGCTTCGGTCTTGAACAAATAGGTAGCAGTTCTTTGGCAGTTGTCCAAGAGTCTAAATTAACTTGAGTAGCCTTTATATCGAGACAGAGTTTGATCAATTATTAAAATCAGGTTTGACCATGACCAATGGGCCAACAATCTCCTCCATTTTGATAATTGACAAACCTTGACCGATATAATATCTTTGATCAATAAGATTTGAAAGATAATCAAAATTGTACTGTATCCTGAAAAAAATATTTCTGTATCCTGTAAAAGATGTTAGATCCTATTTCCCCTATTGTCACTTAGCAAAATAATTGCAAAGAGAAAAGCTCCCCCGTAATTCATGCATAAGGAACAAACATTGAAGAAATAAAAAAATATCGATAAGCAAATATTTCATGGAAAGTTTATATGTTGAAGCATAAAGAGATAGTGCTATAACAAGAATATGAATAATGCTAAACTGAAATAAAATACGCTAAGCAGAGCATAAACTAGATGTTCTCAATACATCAGCTCAGTCAGTCACAATCTCAGTACAAAATAAACTAAAAGATAGAGTACAAAATGATATCTTGGAATGTTGGAGCATTTCAAAGTAAACATAGACATAACAAAGTCTCAAAAAGCGACATCTAGACAAAATACAACGCGTCTAGATCACAAATCCTCTGAAGAATCATCATCAGCAGTGCCAGCAAGTCCACCATGTCCGGATGGACCAGCTCTAGAAGTGCCAGCTCCAGAAGGGTATGGAGCAGCACCAGAACTACTGTATCATTCATATGTACCGGGCTGAAAGAGAGTATGTACCATCTCATCCTCATAGCGGTAGCCAGAGATAGCTGGATCTCTGGGAAGTGAACTAGAAGAATGTCCAGTCTGGGCGAAACGGAGGTCGGCAAAGGAGTTGGCAAGAGCTTGGAACTGACTCACATCACGGAACTCGTGTTCCCTGGATGTGTCATTGATGAATGTATGCAGATCTGAGAGATGCTGATGAATACCCTCAAAGGTCATAGGGTAATCCTGATGAGGTGGAGCTGGAGCAGTAGGAGGTGCAGGAGCAGTGACTGCGCTGCGACGTGATAGCTGGAGATACTTGGGCTCAGGGTCCAGAGTACAAGTAGAAAGATCAATATCAAAACGCTGAAAGATGCATGGGATGAACATCGCATAAGAGAGATTTTGATCTCTTTCGTGACAATGTCCCATCATCTGAATGAGTCTTGGGAACCGAAAATGGAATTTTCTTGATAATGTGGTAGAGCGTAGACAGTTCAAGATTTGTAACATCATCCTTTGAAGTGGATTTTGGTAGAATAGTGGAATAGATGATACGGAGCAAATAAGTTCAAGTTTGCAGCCTTGAACTTTCCAGAACGAACACGGGCAGGTGCACAAAGGTTGTTCTTAAAACTGATAAGAGTCGTGCCATCGGGGAAATCGAACTCAGTGATATCATCAAGCGAGGCACCTTCGTTAGGAACACCAAGTATTTCCACTAAGATGGTATCATTGAACTCGATGTCGATATTGCCGACACGAGTTCTAATAGTGAAAGTGTCCAAAACAAAGTTGTAAAAGAACAGTCTAATGGCATTAGTAGCTATAGGGTATTTGAGGGTGACAAGTCTGTGTAAACCTAATGCCTCAAATAATGGATGGTGGTCAGGAAACACAGTCCACTTAATTGGGGCTCCAGTGCATATGTTACGCATCGCAAAGTCAGCATACTATAACAATGAATAATCATGAGTTTCAAAGTAAAACTCATTGAATACACCGTCGGTCGATTGGACCAGGGAAAAGAAGGAATCCTCTGGTGGATTCGAATATGAAGCCTCTTCACTAGCGTTTGTCTTCTTCCTCTTGGATGGAGTGAATCCTTTAGGCATTTTCTCCCAAAAATGAATTTAATCTAATGAATTGAAAGAGATGGAAGGAGAAGTTTATACCTTTCGAGAATTAAGTATGTGGTAGAGACAGAGATTCTCCGCACGAATCCAAATTTTGGATTAAAATCTCCAAGTAGAATAGGAGCAATAGGTTGGAGAAAAACTAGGGTTTGGAGAGGGGTTCGGGCGACAGCTACTGTTGAAAGAGGAGTTTGGAGGAGATGAAGAGAAGGGGCCCTCGGGTTTTGACTTAAAAACATGTACCACCAACAGAACTCTGGCTGAAATCGGGCCTAATTCGCCTAGAGTTCTTTTGATGAATTTTTAAAATTTTTTTTGCATGCCACATTCTTTTCATCAACCCCTTTCAATTATTTAATTCAAAGTTTAGTAATTTTAAATTTCAATTAATATAATTAATATTATTTTATAAATTAAATTTTTTACACAACGACTATTTCAGATTAGCTGTAGGGGTACTGTCCTAGCTAAAAAGATTTCACCGGGAAACAATTAAATACCGCTTCGCTTTGACCGTAGTCGTGGTGACAGACAGATCCTTTATAGGCTTGTCTCAAAAACAGTTTTTGGATATTAAAAAATAATCGATAAAACAAAATTAATTAATATTATTGATATCTAAAATTCCTAATTCTCGAAGTAAATAATTGAAACGATTTTCGCTAAAGGTTTTGTAAAGATATCAACTAATTGATTCTCAGTGTCTTCATATACAAGGTTTATATCTCCATTTTGTTGATGATCTCTAAGAAAATGATGTCGAATCTCGATATGCTTAGTACAGAAGTGACATACTGGATTCTTAGTCAAATTAATAGTACTAGTGTTGTCACAGAAAATGGGTATGTGTGTGTATAGTAAACCAAAGTCTTCTAAGGTTTGCTTCATCCATAAAATTTGTGCACAACAACGTCCCGCGGCGATATATTCAGCCTCAATCGTTGACAATGCGACAAAATTTTGTTTCTTGCTAAACCAAGAGACTAGAGCTTTGCCTAGGAAATGACATGTGCCGCTGGTACTTTTTTTTATCTACTTTGCATCCAGCAAAATCAGCATTCGAATAATCGGTTAGGTCAAACGACGTAGTTTTGGGATACCATAAGCCGACAGAGGAAGTGCCTTTAAGGTATCGAAAGATACGCTTAACCATACAAAAATGTGATTCCTTAGGGTTGGCTTGAAAATGTGCCCACAAGCAAACACTAAACATTATATCATGTCGACTAGCAGTTAAATAAAGTAAACTAGCAATCATACCTCGATACTTACGTATGTCGACCAGTTTGCCTTGTTTATCAATATCAAGCTTAGTTGAAGTTGCCATCGGACTGCCAAGTGGTTTGACTGCTTCCAGATCGAACTTCTTTATTAAATCTTTTGTATACATGGCTTGATTAATGAACGTCCTATTGTTGGTTTGTTTGATTTGCAGTCCGAGAAAGAATTTCAGTTCTCCCATCATGCTCATCTCAAACTCATTCTGCATACACTTTAAAAATTCTTGGCAGAGAGATTCATCAGAAGATCTAAAAATAATATCATCTACATAAATTTGAATTAAAAGAAGATTGCCATTAAAAGATTTTATAAACAGTGTAGTATCAACCTTCCCTTTTGTAAAATCGTTGTTAAGTAGAAAAGAGCTTAAATGATCATACCAAGCACGAAGGGCTTGTTTCAAACCGTATAAGGCTTTCTTTAACTTGAAAACATAATCAAGGTTTTTGAAATCAGTAAAACCTAGAGGTTGAGCTACATAATTTTTTTTACAAAACCGTTCAAAAATACACTCTTGACATCCATTTGAAATGATTTAAAGTTATGAAAATGTGCAAATGCACAAAGCATGCGAATGTATTCTAATCTCGCAACTGGGCATAAGTTTTATCGTAGTCGATACTTTCTTCTTGATTGTATCCTTGAGCTACGAGTCGAGCCTTATTACAAGTCACTAAACGATTCTTATTCGGTTTATTTCAGAATACACATTGGGTGCCAATGACCGGATAATCAATGGGTTTGGGAACAAGTTCCTAAACTTGATTCCGTTCAAATTGGTTCAATTTCTCTTGCATAGCATTTAACCAAAAAGTATCGCTACATGCTTCTTCAATATTTTTAGGTTCAAGCTGTGAAATAAAAGCAACACATGAAGCTTTATCTTTACTAGAGGAACGAGTACTTACACCCCTGGTAATCTCACCAATTACCAAGTTCTTGGGATGGTTTGCCAAAACTCTCATTTCTTTTGGCATATCCTCTAGATTGCTGGTTCCGACTTCTGGTTCTGTACGTGATTTGCTTAGAGAATCAGCTGGTGCTTTGTGTGAAGGTTCTACAGGAGCTGTACTTGGTGTACTTATGTCTTCATCATTATCATCATCGACTGAGTATTGATTGAGTTCATCAAATGTAACATTTATCGATTCTTCGATGATCATGGTTTTCTTGTTGAAGACTTTGTACCTTTTCTCTTCGTCGTATAACCTAAAAATATACCTTCATCGGCCTTTTTGTCAAATTTACTCAAATTATCTTTAGTGTTAAGAATAAAGCATTTACAACCAAATATTTTGAATAAGAGACAGTAGGTGTTCTATCAAACTATAGCTCATAGGGAGTCTTCTTCGATATAGGTCGAATTAGAACCCTATTGAGAACATAACAAGTTGTATTGACAGCTTCAGCCCAAAAGTATTTTGGTAGACTAAACTGGTTTAACATTACTCTAGCCATTTCGGATAGAGTCCTATTCTTATGTTCCACAACTCCATTTTGTTGTGGAGTCCTATGGTAAGAGAACTCATGCAGATAACCGTGCGTGTCACAAAATTGCTTGAACTCTGTATTCTCAAATTCGTCGCCATGAACGCTTTGAATACGAGTGATCATGAAACCTTTTTTATTTTGAACTTTCTTGGAAAAGGTGACAAATTCTGACAATGCATCGTTCTTGCGTGCAAGAAAATATACCCACATATATCTAGAGAAATCATCTACTATTACAAATGCATATAACTTACCACCTAGGCTAGCAATTCTACTAGGTCCAAATAAATCCTTATGTAGTAATTGTAGAGGTCTAGTAGTACTTACAGCGTTCTTGGACTTAAATGCGGATCGGGTAGCTTTGTTCTTTTCACATTCACTATATACCGTATCCTTCTTGAAAGAAATGTCCGGTAAGCCTCGTACCAACTTCTTTGTGGATAATCTTGAGATTGTGTCCATGTTTGTATGACCGAGTCTCATGTGCCATAGTTGACTCTCATCACTTTTGGCCATCAAACATCTATCTGCTTTGTTAGCATAATGTAACAGATAGAAAACATATATATTGTCTTCCCTGATACCTTCAAAGATAGTACTACCAGTTGAGCTATCAACTATAGTACAATTGTCTTTGACAAAATTAATACCATAACCATGGTCAACTAAATGGCTTATGCGGAACAGATTATGTTTTAACTCGGTAACTAGACAGACATATTTAATCACAAGGTATAGGGCCTTACCAATATTGCCGATAACAATTATATACCCTTTCAAATTATTACCGAAGGAAACGTATCCTTCTTTTTTTCGACAATGTTGTAAATAATGAAGCATCACCGGTTATGTACTGTCACGACCCGTACCCACCGTGAGGGTACGAGTACGTAACAACGCCCAGCCTACGCTGCAGTATCGGCTGTAGAACGCTGTTCTAGGTCATGAACTATAACTAGCATAATATGAATACTCTCCATAAGGAGGCCAACACAGAGGTACAACTCAATCACAATCTAAGGTAGAATGATAAAGATAGATAAACATGAAATCCAAAAGAGATACAGGAGATAGAAGTCTAAGTGTCTAAGATACATAATCCCAGAATACATCTCAAAACTCAAATACAGAAATCCACAAGTAAATACAACTCCAGACAAAATGAAATAACTATCTAAATAACCTCTACTGTGTCTCCTCTAGGCTAGCAGGCAATCCCAGGCTATCTGTAAAATTTATCAACAGGTCCAGTCAGGACAGGAGCGAGCACATTACATCTCAATAGTTTATAGCAGGTTAGAAAATATAATCATGCAGTAAAGTAAGATACAAGATCTGAAGAAATAACATGATGAAAAAAGGAGACTGTAAATAAATAGATACAACATATAGAGAACTAATAGTGACTAGTGATTCAGAGCAAAAGATGGTTATGTAAATGGCACGATGTTGTACACGAGTAATCTACAGAGGTTGTACACGAGTAATCTACTAGATTGATTACATAACCACTTCTACTCCCCCGCCCCAATCAATACACAAGGATCTAGTTAAGTTATGTTATTGCACACGAAGTATAGTCGCACACGAGATCATGTGAATACATGAGTATACACGATTTCACACGATTTGTACACGAATATCACGAATACAAGGAGTACACGATGCTCACGATAAAGTACACGAACACGAATACCCGATGTATCCGCTAAGGGGATAACATCGCACAACAAGATCCATATAGTACTAATCCGTGTTTCCAACGTGTCAGCATCATGTAAAGTAATCTAAAGCAGGAAATATAATCCTAAACAAGATATGAAATGATCAGATAATGTACTCGCCTGATATCTGAATGTCCAAGATAAAGATACTGTCCGAGGAGAGGTGTCTGGCTCCTAATTAGAATAGCACAAGTCACAACATGTCCAGAAGGGTAATATAAAGCACTACAATGTATTCTACATGAATCTAGGTCAAACTAGGCCAAAGTCAACCCTTGGTCAACTCTGGTCAACTGTACTAGTCAAACTAGGTCAAACTAGGTCATGTTCTAACCCAGCAAGTCTTACTAGGCCTAACCAAGACTATCCTAGCAAGCATACATCAATACAAGGCTATACAAGCCAACATACACCCAACTCTATATAGCATGCAATTATTCAATACTCAAATAGGCAAGAATTCACATTGGATATACACTAGGTAATCTATTACTTTAAACTATATATATCTACACATATATACACATGCATATATTGGTATTCAACATTAGGTCTATAATCATGGCATTTCAAATGGTTATATAAACTTATATATTACAACACAATATGCTAACATATATATAATATACATACATAGCTAAGTTAACTGTATTCATAAATACTTATTTAAGAGGCTATATGTGTGTATGTGAACATGGCAAAGGGACAAGTGAGGATTAAATGGGCATACATAGTGTATACATATCAAAGAGTGTCAAAGTGTAAGTGAACAAAGTGTCAAGTGTGATAGTGCCTACATAGTATAAGGGGAACATGAGGTAATATAGGATTTGTGTTAACATAGAACATTACATGTCATTAACTTGTATATTGCATACATTACATCTATTATTACATTACATTCATGCTTGCATTCATTCATCATTCATTTATTCTCTTGCACTACTATATGCACCATACATTACATACTATGGAACCTACATATTCATTACAAGCCATACTTATACATGCTTACATTAGATAGGATACTTACACCTCATATATCATTTATTTAAAAATTTACTCATGCTTGCATTCTCTATTTAATTATATAATGTATATACATTAACATGGGTTAAAATCAAATAGAACATTATATTACACACAAGGGTGCACAAAATGCATATGCCGAATAGTAACTTCTACTAATAATCAATACTGTACCATCTCAGTATGAATTAAAATCTAAGATTAAAGTATGTTATAGATCTATGTGTTAGCTTTCCAAAACTTTAAACGGATTGCGTTTTCGTTTCCGGAAACTCCCGGAATCGCGAAAACACCGAGAACGCGTTTGTCTTTCGTATAGCTGACACTCAAATAATTCTCCAGAAAGTTACAGAAAGAATTAGGCCTATTGATATATGTATTTGGAAAGCTAACTTCAATAAGCTTCTTTTAAAAAAAAATGGGAGATTAAACCGAACTTTGAGCTAGAAGTTATGACATTTCTAAGTTAGGGCTAAAATTAAAAATGTGGATAAAAATCATGACGGATTTGGGTAGTTTGAGACAAAAGAACACAAGTATATAACATAATATATCAAGAACTCACTCTCTACACTAATATATATATATATATATATATATATATATATATATATATATGAGACACTATAGAACACATCTCCAATAGAAAAAAATATGAGATTGAACATGTAATAATTCATTCATACATAACAACAACACATAGTGTGTCCAAATTTGGGGTTTTCCCACATGGACACAACCACAACACAAAGGACACTCCTATGACCTCCAAATAGACACGAAATGGACACAAATAGAGATACAACCATGGGGGTCATTCCTATGGGTTCAAAATACACATATATGCATGAGGAAATGAAAAGGAGAAGGAATTTATACCTCCCGGTAGATCGAATCGAAGAAAAGCCTTCCCGGAGCGACACCGACACGTAGAGATTCCAAAAGGATACGAACGAGCTCCGAATCCTCCCAAACTTGGGTAGCTTCCTCCTTGGCTAGAATGGAAAAGGAAAGAAAAAGATTTGATGGCGAAATGGAAGGATTTGGTGGAGAAGTTGCTAGGGATTGCTCTCTAAGAATTTGGGGAAGAACAAGAGAGAGAGTGTGGATGAGAATAATGAAATGAACTTGAGCCTATCCTCTCCCAAAGTGGCTGGCCATATAGGCTATTTGTCCTATTATGGTTAGGTCCAAAATGCCCCCACTAACCTATTCTATGAGTATTAGGAAAGGGCTAATTCGTTGGGGCTAAATTAGTCATTCTAAAGTCTCTAATCACACTAACCTTATCCATAATAATTAGTCTAACCTCTAACTAAAATATTTCTATCATGTGGACTAAAATTAATATCATGTGGGCCATGCCTGACTAGTGTGTGGGTCCCACTAGAGTTAAACTACCCCCGGGTCCCCGTTTCAAGTCGGATTGAGTTGAAATTCGAACCCGACTCAAATAACCCCAAAACAATATCATAAATAATAAAATAAATTTCAACCCCAAAATAATATCATAAATAATAAAATAAATTTGAAAAATATTCAAAAATGTAAAATGACAAAAATACCCCTGTTTCTGAAAACTGGGGGTGACAAATCTATCCACCTTAAAAAAAATTCGTCCTCGAAATTAAAATAAAGCAATCACAGGAAACACATGCAGAAAACAATCTCATTAAAATACTTTTTTAAAAAAAAATCAGCAATAAAAAAATCTCTTTGAGGCACATCAAACATTTGTAAATAAAAACTGATACGTGTCCGATACGGACACAAAACCATCACAAAATCACACCTATCAAAGGTCAAAATCAACAATCACCAACGCAATAAATATCTAAATAATTCAAAGAGGTCAAATGCAAAATATCCTTAGGCCAAAAATGACATTAAAATATGCTAATCACATGGTTAGGCTCTAGGTCAAACAGTCTCTAGGGTTTCACTAGCAAAACATCAAAATCACAACTCATAATTTTAAATAGTTTTAAAATGATTTAAAAATTACCAAAAATCATATCATGATTTAAATGTCAAATCAATAAATGATTAAAATTACAAAATTTCAAAATTACTCTCATTTTAGAGAACTGGGTGTTACAAGTCTACCCACCTTAGAAAAATTTTATCCTCAAAATTAAAATATTCATACTCCTTCTAGGTCAAACCCTCCAAAATCAAAGTCTCAGAACTTAAACAATCATACGATTTAAAAGGATGACATACAGGGTCATGGCATACGGTGGTAGTGAAAGTCTCATCTAGGTATACTAGTCATGCTAAACCAAAACGGTCATATGGTATCAAAACACACAAGCAATCTAGGGTGCTAAACTAGAAAAGATACAGAAATAACAATCATCAAGACTGTAAGGCAGTCTACCATCCTATATAAAAACTGGTACTTATCAAAATAAAATAAAGTTAACTACCATTTATCTAATAAGGGGTACTATTCAAGAAAATCAAAATCAAAAGTTAAAGAATGAAAGCCAATTGCATGGAAATCCAATCACAATATATTTATATATATAGCGTTAGAGAGGAAAAAGCTAGCATTATGTACAAGTTATGTAGTTCGTGTGTGTATGGGTATATGTGGACATGTTCATATGGTTAGATAAGATAATAGGCGTGTGTGTATGTAAAATATACATAAAAGTGCATAGGAGGATTTGGGGTTTCAAACAATAACTATCAAGTTAAACTAATCATGGCATATTGGTTAAACAATCTACAATACACAACTCATTTGCTCATAACATGTATGGCTAACCATGTATATATGTATATATAAAGAGGTAGAGATTTAGTTATGTATGTATATACATTATAACATGTATACCTAAGCTCTATATATATCTATATAGATATATAATCACGACATAGAGAGGAAGAGTTAGGTTACATGACAGGGTATACTAAGTTAGGGTGTGTGTGTCCTTGTACAGGGTTATAGCTTAGTATTGAAAGGTTAAACCCAGTTTTAGTTCAGTATTTATATACAAAATCTGAAAATAAGCTAACATTTAAACCAGTGCAATATTAACATAATGCAATTTTAAAATTTAGGAGTTTGAAACATCACAACTAATCTCAATGCTCCCAATACATCCTAACATGATAGAAATGAAACCCTAATATACTATCAATACATTTATCTACGCATACAGTTCAATATTACATGTTAAATCTGAAATTGAACTAAACATGGAAATCAATGTAAAAATGTTAACATGTATTCAGTTTTCAGGATTTTGGAGAATTTGCACATCAGAACCAACTCAATGTTTATCACAACCTAACATGTAAGAATATGGAACCTAAATTTATATCCCTACAATAATAATGTACACAGCTCTAAATATTATATTTAAAACAATCAATTTGAACTAACATTTAACATCCCGTATTAAGGGTTAATATGCACACAGTCTCAGATTTGACAAATTTAAACACAAAACTCAACCAAATTTTTTTTTTGAATTGAAACCCTACGTATAACATACATGTGCAGTGATATAAATAAAACTATTATCATGAAATTTTATATTTAAATTACGAGTTAAGCTAGGAAAAGTAGAGAATCGGAAATATTGGGGTTTTGAAAATTTAAACATTAACGACATATTAATATGTATTCAGATAGGTGGAAATCAAGTGTAGCATGCATAAGTGTCATGAAAGTGTCCACTATATATATTCATATATATTCTCATGTCCCAATATAAAATTTTAATTCTACGTTAAGACCAACAAGTAGATTCCTACCAAGGTTGCAAGCAGGTGATTGACGTAATCAAGACAGTATTATTATTATTATTATTTAATACAAGAATAATAGCAAGAAAGAAATAACGATAAAATCTGTTTTTGCTTATCTGTTTAAAAGAAAAACCCATTTTGAAACCCAAAGCTAAATTTTTCAAATCCAAGATAAAGTCTAGCAAAATCATCGATTCATTGTATTAAGAAGAATTTCATAGTAAGAAGTTACACAAAGTTTATAAAAACAGCTAAAGCTACTCCTAAGTTAAATAAATGAGAAACAAAACAAACAAACAAATAACAATTCTCTTTTTTTTTTGAAGGACTTAAACAAAAGTAGAGAAAACATGTTCAAAAATATTTAAGGTACAATCTGATAATCATATGCGTCTTCTTGAAATTATATTGTCAGAATTCTGCCACGCCAATAAGCATAGCTGCAATAAACGATAGAGTCCATAATAAGGCATACACCCTATAATCATGTTATCTAGAATTCTTACCACGCCACCCGGTATGGCTGCAAGAAAATCTAGATTTCATAACTAAGATAAGTATAGCTATATCAGGCTCTACGTCCTTGTCATGCTAGCAAATATGACTGCAATAAATTCTAAATTCCATAATAAAGTAGACTTTTACCTTTCTCACTGTCCTTATCAAGTATGTTATCAGGTTATACCTTAATTCCAAAAAAATGTACATATACATATAAATACAAACTCAAATTCAACAACTAACATCAAGATTCAAAATTCAACAATAATCCATCAAAAATCATAAAAATACAGACTCAAATTCAACCACTATCATCAAGATTCAAAATTCAACAATAATCCATCAAAAATCATAAAAATACAGACTCAAATTCAACCACTAACATCAAGATTCGAAATTCAACAATAATCCATCAAAATCAAGTTCAATAACAGGAAGTAAAGGTAAATCAAATCAGGGAAAAATATATTTCAAATTGAAGTTAAAATAAGATTCTCAAGGGTCGTCCCAAGAATCTCTCAAGGAATCATAACCGTGATTGAGTACCTTCAAAATATATCCTATTCCTACTGCAGGCTGTAGTGGAACTCTAGTTTGAATACCACTACATAAACTCGACCTGCATGGGCCACCACTAAAAACGTGTTACGACCCGCACCCACCATGAGGGTACGAGTACGTAACAACGTCCAGCCTACGCCGCAGTGTCGGCGGTAGAACACTGTTCTAGGTCATGAACTATAACTAGCATAATATGAATACTCTCCATAAGGAGGCCAACACAGAGGTACAACTCAATCACAATCTAAGGTAGAATGATAAAGATAGATAAACATAAAATCCAAAAGAGATACAGGAGATAGAAGTCTAAGTGTCTAAGATACATAATTCCATAATACATCTCAAAACTCAAATACAGTAATCCACAAGTAAATACAACTCCAGACAAAATGAAATAACTATCTAAACAACCTCTACTGTGTCTCCTCTAGGCTAGCAGACAATCCCAGGCTATCTGTAAAATTTATCAACAGGTCCAGTCAGGACAGGAGCGAGCACATTACATCTCAACAGTTCATAGTAGGTTAGAAAATATAATCATGCAGTAAAGTAAGATACAAGATCTGAAGAAATAACATGATGAAAAAGGGAGACTGTAAATAAATAGATACAACATATAGAGAACTAATAGTGACTAGTGATTCAGAGCACAAGATGGTTATGTAAATGGCACGATGTTGTACACGAGTAATCTACAGAGGTTGTACACGAGTAATCTACTGGATTGATTACATAACCACTTCTACTCCCCCGCCCCAATCAATACACAAGGATCTAGTTAAGTTATGTTATTGCACACGAAGTATAGTCGCACACGAGATCATGTGAATACATGAGTATACATGATTTCACATGATTTGTACACAAATATCACAAATATAAGGAGTACACGATGCTCACGATAAAGTGCACGAACACGAATACCCGATGTATCCGCTAAGGGGATAACATCGCACAACAAGATCCATATAGTACTAATCCGTGTTTCCAACGTGTCAGCATCATATAAAGTAATCTAAAGCAGGAAATATAATCCTAAACAAGATATGAAATGATCAGAGAATGTACTCGCCTGATATCTGAATGTCCAAGGTAAAGATACTGTCCGAGGAGAGGTGTCTGGCTCCTAATTAGAACAACACAAGTCACAACATGTCCAGAAGGGTAATATAAAGTACTACAATGCATTCTACATAAATCTAGGTCAAACTAAGCCAAAGTCAACCCTTGGTCAACTCTGGTCAACTGTACTAGTCAAACTAGGTCAAACTAGGTCATGTCCTAACCCAGCAAGTCTTACTAGGCCTAACCAAGACTATCCTAGCAAGCACACATCAATACAAGGCTATACAAGCCAACATACACCCAACTCTATATAGCATGCAATTATTCAATACTCAAATAGACAAGAATTCACATTGGATATACACTAGGTAATCTATTACTTTAAACTATACATGTCTACACATATATACACATGCATATATTAGTGTTCAACATTAGGTCTATAATCATGGCATTTCAAATGGTTATATAAACTTATATATTACAACACAATATGCTAACATATATATAATATACATACATAGCTAAGTTAACTGTATTCATAAATACTTATTTAAGAGGCTATATGTGTGTATATGAACATGGCAAAGGGGCAAGTGAGGGTTAAATGGGCATACATAGTGTATACATATCAAAAAGTGTCAAAGTGTAAGTGAACAAAGTGTCAAGTGTGATAGTGTCTACATAGTGTAAGGGGTACATGAGATAATATAGGATTTGTGTTAACATAGAATATTACATCTCATTAACTTGTATATTTCATACATTACATCTATTATTATATTACATTCATGCTTACATTCATTCATCACTCATTTATTCTCTTGCACTACTATATGCACCATACATTACATACTATGGAACCTACATATTCATTACAAGCCATACTTATACATGCTTACATTAGATAAGATACTTACACCTCATACATCATTTATTTAAAAATTTACTCATGCTTGCATTCTCTATTTAATTATATAATTTTATATACATTAACATGGGTTAAAATCAAATAGAACATTATATTACACACAAGGGTGCACAAAATGCATATGCCGAATAGTAACTCCTACTAATAATCAATACTATACCATCTCAGCATGAATTAAAATCTAAGATTAAAGTATGTTATAGATCTATGTGTTAGATTTCCAAAACTTTAAACGGATCGCGTTTTCGTTTCCGGAAACTCCCGGAATCGCGAAAACACCGAAAACGCGTTTGTCGTTCGTACAGCTGACACTCAAATAATTCTCTAGAAAGTTATAGAAATAATTAGGCCTATTAATATATGTTTTTGGAAAGCTAACTTCAATACGCTTCTTTTAAAAAAAAAGGAGATTAAACCGAGCTTTGAGCTAGAAGTTATGATATTTCTAAGTTAGGGTTGAAATTAAAAATGTGGATAAAAATCATGACGGATTTGGGTAGTTTGAGACAAAAGAACACAAGTATATAACATAATATATCAAGAACTCACTCTCTACACTAATATATATATATATATATATATATATATATATATATATATATGAGACACTATAGAACACATCTCCGATACAAAAAATATGAGATTAAACATGTAATAATTCATTCATACATAACAACAACACATAGTGTGTCCAAATTTGTGGTTTTCCCACATGGACACAACCACAACACAAAGGACACTACTATGACCTCCAAATAGACACGAAATGGACACAAATGGAGATACAACCATGGGGGTGGGGTCATTCCTATGGGTTCAAAATAGATCTATATGCATGAGGAAATGAAAAGGAGAAGGGATTTATACCTCCCGGTAGATCGAATCGAAGAAAAGCCTTCCCGGAGCGACATCGACACGTAGAGATTCCAAAAGGACACGAACGAGCTCCGAATCCTCCCAAACTTGGGTAGCTTCCTCCTTGGCTATAATGGAAAAGGAAAGAAGAAGATTTGGTGGCGAAATGGAAGGATTTGGTGGAGAAGTTGCTAGGGATTGCTCTCTAGGAATTTGGGAAAGAACAAGAGAGAGAGTGTGGATGAGAATAATGAAATGAACTTGAGCCTATCCTCTCCCAAAGTGGCTGGCCATATAGGGCTATTTGTCCTATTATGGTAAGGTCCAAAATGCCCCTACTAACCTTTTCTATGAGTATTAGGAAAGGGCTAATTGGTTGGGGCTAAATTAGTCATTCTAAAGTCTCTAATCACACTAACCTTATCCATAATAATTAGTCTAAACTCTAACTAAAATATTTCTATCATATGGACTAAAATTAATATCATGTGGGCCATGCCTAACTAGTGTGTGGGTCCCACTAGAGTCAAACTACCCCCGGGTCCCCGTTTCAAGTCGGATTGAGTTGAAATTCGAACCCGACTCAAATAACCCCAAAACAATATCATAAATAATAAAATAAATTTCAACCCCAAAATAATATCATAAATAATAAAATAAATTTTAAAAATATTCAAAAATGTAAAATGACAAAAATACCCCTGTTTCTGAAAACTGGGGGTGACATGTACTGTAAGCAATCGCTGTCGAGGATCCATTTACATCTAGCATATGAAGGGTGTTTCACCTACAAAAGAACTTGCAGATGAAACCTTTGGTACCCATTGCTTGTAGGGTCCTGAAACTTTAGTTTTTGGTATCCATGCACAAATCTTTTAATCAACAAGCTTTCTAACTCTACATGAAGAATAAATATGACCAATGTTGCCACAATAGTGACATCTAGCATGTTGAATGTTGAATGCAGTATGTTGTGCATTATTGGTAGGTCTTGGTTTTCTAGTATAGAAGAATGTATGCCTATTTGTCTTCTCGGGAAATGGTTTGGTTTGGTTTGGTCTGACAGTGTTGGGTTTGACAGTGTTCCGATGATTTGGTAAGTGACACTTGTTAGGGCAGGAAGCAGCAACTTCAGGCTATTTTCCTAACCTAATTTTCAACTTTTTGGAGGTATCATGTAAAGATCTCAAATTAGCAGTAAGTGCATCATTTTTAATTAGTGCATACTGAAGACTCTTCTTCTTCTTGAGTAAGTCTTCCTTTAGCTGGGTAATGGTCTTGTCCTTTTCTTTGATAATCTTTTGGTCTCGTGTAATAACAGCTTAACAGAAGAAAGCTCACCTACCTCACTAGAATTATTACTACTTCTAACCTCAGCTAGTAGGTCGATAAGTCTTCCTATTTCACCTTTGTACTCCTTCAGTACCTTCTTAGAGGTCTGGTATTTACTACGCAGTCTTTTATAATCTCCTAAGAGGTCAGTAAAGGCTCTACCTAGTTGCTCAAAGGTAAAATCATCATAAGTATCAAACAGGGGATTAGTGGTTACCTGATCGTAAGCCATCAAGCATACATTTGCAGCATCATCTGATTGTTCATCTTCTGAGTCGCTAGCTTCACTTTCATGTCATATGCTTGTATTGGCATACCTTCTGGATATAGAATTCTTCAGGTAGCCTTTGTCACATTTGTTGTTTTTCCTGGTTAACGATGATGCTATTGGACATTATTTCTTCATGTGTCCTTTCTTCTTACAGCTATAGCAGATAGGATCATCTTTATTGCTGTTGCTGTTGCTGTTGTAGTCCTTTGTTCTTCTATTGAATCTTATGAACTTCTTAAACTTTCTTACCATAAGAGCTTGATCTTTAGAGTCAGAGTCACTGTCGTCAGAATTATCTTCGACAGTTCTTCTATGTTGAGCCTTGAAAGCGATCGAATTCTCGAACTTCTTCTTTGGTGCAGTATCTTCAAAGTCTTAAAGTTCCAGCTCGTGAGTGAGTAGCTTACCTATGAGTGTTTCGAGAGACATTGTTGAAAGGTCGTTCCCTTCAATGTTTGCTGTAGTTTTGGAATCCAGTTCTTCGTGGGAGCTTGTAGAAGTTTATGAATCTTCTCATGGTTACTGTACTCCTTGCCTAATAATGACAGAGGATTTATAATTGTAGGTCCTAAAAAATCAAGTTGCACCTATTAACAAAGTCAGAAAATCAAGAAATACAACTTTCAAATAAACTGCGCAGACATCAGATTGCACATCATTCCGACTGCGCACACCGAACTGCGCACACTTTCAACTGCGCAGGCTGACGTCGCAATATCATCATTATCTGACAAAATTAAATCTTTCTGACAGCTGATAGCACAATAAACGAGGAGACTGTTCATTTATTGTGCCGCACAACGCTCGAGGACAACTGTACATACAGTGCAATCTAGTGCCTGTGCGATCCAGTGCCTGCGCAATCCAGTCCAGTGCAATCTATCTCAGCGCAATCCGAAGTCAGCACAATTCATATGGCACACTTCATTGTGTCAACTGACAAAAGTACACATGGCATTCATGCCATCAATTGCTCGTTACGTGGCAACCATCTTCATACGATCATGCGTATTTCAATCAAATGATGCCATATGTCCAAGACAGTCAGCCCACAACCAGACAACTGCCTGCGCAGTCTGATGCTGCGCAATCCAGTTCCTACGCAATCCAACTTGTGCCATTCAGAATAACTAAAAATTAGTTATTTCCAGAACTCTATAAATAGAGTTTCAAGTCTTCATTCAAGGAGATCAGATCAGATAGAGAGATCAGACATAAAAGTTCAGAAATACCAGAGAGTTCAGGAGTTCTTGCCCAAGTGCTGCTGCATTCTTCTGAGGCTTTTGCCTTCAACTTCCGAGGCTTTTTTCTTCAACTTCAGAGGCTACCGTCTTCAAAGTTCATATCGTCCAAGGGATAAAGCAATCGTCTTCTAGATTGGATTTCTACAGTTGTACTTTCCCAGAATTCTTGTAATCTTTACAAAGTTTGTATCAATAAAGTTTCAAACTTTTGTTTTTGTAAACAAAATGGTGACTCTGCTGGGGACGACTTTCTCCTCCGACGAGGAAGTGACAACTCAATGTGACGTAGCGTCTATCGGGAAGACGCAGAAGACTCTGGTTGTAAAGGTCAACCAGACAGCCTATGAAGCCATGATCAACTCTAAGACCACTCCTCGCACTGCAACCACTTCTGCCACGAGCAAAGTGCACCCAGTGTGGGTCTCCAAGACTGCTGCACAGTTCATTAATTCTGCCAGCAAGACTGCTGCACAGTCGGCCAAGAAGCCTGCTGCACAATCTGCTGCACAGTCTACAGTTGCTGCCACTAAGACTGTTGCATAATCTGTCTCAACTAATCATGCGCAATCTGCTTTTGCCAGTGCACAAGAGACTTCATATGCTGCCCTATCAAGGTGCAAGACTCCTCTGTCTCTGGCGCAGTTGGCTGCCAATCTTCCTGCGCAAACCAACACTCCAGCAACTAGAGTGCATCCCAAATACTCTGTGGCTAGAACTCTTGATGCGCAAACCACAATGTCTGTGGCCAGAACCAGAAAGTCATATGCCAAAGACTCTCCTGAGCAACCTGCCAGTGCGCCATCCATTCATGCAGAAACTGTGTCTGTGCAATATAAGAAAGACAGTCCTTTGGCTAATCTTTCTTCTTCTCACAACAAGGGAAAGAGTGTTGCTCATCTCCAACACCCTACTGCTCCTGCGCAATCCACTGGGGGTAGTCTTTTGGCTATTCCTCCTCTCCAGAACAAAGGAAAAGGCCCATTGGTCTTTTCTCAAACTTCCTCGGCTCTTGACTTGGAAGACAACAGAGGGAAACGCTTTTTAGCTAACCCTTCTTTACAAAACAAAGGAAAAGGCCCTTTGGTCTTTTCTCAGTCTTCTTCGGTCTTTACCGTAGAAGATCACACTGAACGTGCCTCGGCATCAGTCAGTACAAAAATTCTTTCAAACAAGGAATCTTCTCTCCATGTTAAAAGAACTTGTACTGATCAAAGAGGTATTCTGCCTACTCCGGTAGCAGAATTCCAAGATCTTCCAACCCTCAAGATCTTCTGTTCAAGACAGAGAAAATTACTGGTGTCTCAAACAGAAACCCCTGGGGGTGAGTTTGCTGATTTAAGAACTCATCTCAACAGGCCAACTTCGGTAAAACGCAAACAGCCAATGCCGAAGATCAAACATCATCAGAAACAAACTTCCAGGATCAAAAACCCGAACACATATGCCAATGAAATGAGCACTTCCCTGTACACTCAAGGGATAAAACATTTGAAGAACCGGAACCATGTTCTGAATGTTATTAAAGAACATATCCCTCGAACTTCTTCTTGTCCCATTGTTGTTCCCGATCTCTGAGAACACCTCAAGTGAAGGCGGGTCAACACTTCAACACTTCCAATTAAACCAAGCGATCATCATTATTGTAATCATAAGGTTGTTATCAAGTGTTGTTGTCAAACAACTAGACGATCTGTCTTCGATCGTCTGAACTTTTCTAACTCTGTACCTATGTCGGAAGATGAAGATGAGGTTCTGTACGCTTCTGTCAACATGACTTCCAGAGACACTGGGGGTAGGAAGTGCTCTAAGCACGTGAAGCCTCACAAGCCAAGCCAACGGTACTTGGATTTACTCCAAGAATCCTCTGAAGGAGTATTCCAACATACCAGATCCCGAAGCCGAGACACAATCGGTCAAAGGAATCTTCAAAATCCTTCTGAACGTCTCCTTCCTTCTCACTCAGGAGATGATTCTTTCTCCGATTATGATGCATACAGCGAAAGCTCAGCACAGACAGTGTCTTCCACTGTACCCAGAGAAGTGACAGCTTATGTTGTCAATGAAGATCCTGATGCTTCCAGTTCAGCTAGTCAAGAACAAAAAATAGCTGCACTAGAAGATAAGTTGAAGACAATGGCGGAAATGGTCGCAAGTATGCATTCCATCATTGTGGCTCAGCACACAGTGCCACCGACAGTACCGCCTACAAATCCTGAAATCATAGCATCATCGGTGCCTGCTAATGCAGGGCTGGGGGTAGCATCTCTTCCAGTACCTCCTGTACAAGTCCAACCTACATCCAGTCAATCAGGTGCTGGGGGTAGTGCTTATCATGCTGTTCCTCCTCCTAACACTGTGGTTCAGCCTGCTCCTTCTACATCAGCGAAAGATGCCAATGAAGCTGTGAAGCTCCTGCGAACTCAGTTCGAAGCTTTCAAGGAGAAGGACAACTTGCAGAGGTTGGGGATCAAGCAACCTTACCCAGTTGAATGGAAGGAAGTCCCTTTTCCTCCAAAGTACAAAATCCCAACTATTTCGCTGTTTGATGGCAGCACATCTCCCAGTCAGTTCATCAACCATTTTGAGGTTATGACTGTTCAACTTCAACCAAATGACGCTCTTCTTACCAGAGTATTCGTCGGCTGTTTAGCCGGCATAGCATACGATTGGTATAGAAGCTTGTCCGATGGTTGTATCACATCCTTCTCGGGCTTAAAACAAATCTTCTTGGAACGATTTTACAAGGGGATCAATGACATGACTATGTCAGCCCTCAATAACATCAAATAAAGGCACAATAAAACTGCTGAGAGTTTTATTGAAAGATTCTATCGAGAAGCTTTGAAAATGACACTGGGAACTCCGGCTGCTGTCACCATAGACACCTGCAAGGCAAATCTATTGCCCATCATCAGCATGTGGACAGGGTCTACTCAATTCCAAGATTGGCCATCCTTTATTGTCAACGCTAAAGCAGCAGAAGTTAGCGCCGACAAATTCAAGCAGCTAGGGGTACAAATGTCTAACCCCGACCGGGATGAACATCAAACATCAGGCAGTGGCAATCGCCAGAACAACCGTAAACCAAAAGAAACTTTGAACATCAATTTGAACAAGAATAAAAAATCTCTGGCGATTAACGTGGCTCCTCCTACGTCCATTTCTACTCCTTCAGTACCTCTACCGAGGGAACCTCGTCCGAAAGTAGAGTACTCTTTTGACGAGAATGACATAGCTAGCATCTTTGATTGCTTAATCAAAAGCAATAAAATCCAACTTCCAGATCCGAAGAAGCCCGATGAAGTCGGTAAGACTGATCATCCCAAGTACTGTGTTTATCACAGGTTCATCGGACAGCCCACTCGAGCATGTTATGTGCTCAAAGGCAAAATCCAGGAGCTGGTCAACGCTGGCGTCGTCACTCTGCAACAAGACGAGAAGACTGTTACTGTAAACATGGTATTAGTTCAGTTCGGTGACTTTCCGCCCCAGATGGTGCAGCATGGCATCATTCCTATCCCCAAAGCTACTCTTGAGATTGAGAATCTCCCTCCTCCACAAAATAAAGGTCTCGTTCCTTTGTCTCTTGACAATGGCGAGATTATGTGGATTCATCTAGATCTTGCTTTAGAGTTCGAATTTCCCTCCTCCTTCAAGAAGAAAGATCACTCCAAGGACAAGACAAAGACTTGCAATATGGTGTCTTTTGACCCCATAGTTGACGAAGAAATCCTGTTGGGCACCAGATCAGGGAAAGCTTATCTAAAAGACTATCCTGAAACCAAGAGAATCATGCTTCTTCCTCTGAACCTGCTCCGGTGCAGCCTGCTTCTACTGAGGATATTCCTACTACTTCCTCACCGGTGGTGATACCCATTCCTCCCAAGCCGACGATCGCTGACAAAGGCAAACAGCAAGTCTGCTTCGATAAACCTTTGAAGAAGACATCTCCTTCTGGACTTGAACAGCCTTACAACTTTGATATCTTGGCTCAGTTGGCCAATACACCGGCCTGGTTGTCAATTTTCGAGCTCTTATGTCTTTCTAAAGAGACTCGAAAAACTCTAAGTGAAGCTCTCATGCAAGCAGAGACTTGTCTAGCCCTTCTGAAGAAGCCGAAAGCAGAGCCAGCCTCTTACCTCCATTGTCATAGCGTGTTGGAGTTAATTCCAAACATAACTTTCACTCAAGATGACTTGTTAATGGAAGACAACAGGCATGACCATCCTCTCTACTATACAGGATATATCGACTCGATGAAAGTTGATCGTATTCTGATAGACCCAGGGTCTGCCCTTAGCATCATGCCGAAGACAATGTTAGATGCGTTGAAGATTCCTGTACATAGTCTCTCCAGTACAATCACCACCATCCTTGGATTCAATCAAGGAAGAAGTGAACCTTTGGGCAAGATTCGCCTAAAACTCCAAATAGGTAATCTGCGCACAAAAGTGACCTTCTATATCATCGACAATCATGGTTGTTCTTATAATGATTTATTGGGGAGACCATTCCTACATGAGCACAACATTGTTCTATTAACTCTTCATCAATATTTCAAATATGTTGATGACAATGGAGAAGTTCAGAAGGAAGTTGCTGATCTCTATCCTTTCAAAGGCGTTGAAGTGTACTGCAATGATGCTCGCATGTACAAGGATGAATTCATGAAGGTTGTCTTGTCTCTGGATACTGAAGAAGAATCAGAAGCAGTGCCCAAAGATACCCTTATCATACCTGTTAAAGGACGTGTCTCTCGTCCTCAATCTTCCAAGCCACTGGCTATTCACTTGCCAGTCCAGAAGCAACCAACTGATGGTGGTCAAGATCAAAGGGAGCTCACCTCTTCTGAGCCGCTTGTTATCGACTTACGTCGTAACAAAGACAAAAAGCAGCTCACTTCTTCTGAGCCATTTGTTATCAATCTACCTCATAACAAGGAGAAAAAGGAGCTCACCTCCTCTGAGTCGCTTGTTATCGACCTTCGTCGTAACAAAGCCAACCCTCCTCCACGTTCTTCTTCTCCCCCTCTTGTAATCAATATGACTAAGCCTGTTAAGGCTGAAGGTCCTGCTGTAAATACAAATGTACAAATCAATGAAAAAGCATCTACTTTCTAGTATACTGAAGTCATTTATCATGCTAAATGCTACTTGGATATGTTAGGTAGCTTCCAATCATTTACAATGGGAGTTGTACAATCTCTTCAAACTGAAGTTTCAGTTGAACACCCAAAGGATTCATATCGTATTGTTCCCGCTCGAAAGAAAGGCAAAAGTCCAATACTTTTTAGTAAAGGACCGGAACAACAATTCAGCTATACGGATGATAGCAAAGTTAACGACACGGGGCATCTTCAACTCCGTCGTTACAGTCAACAATCAAAAGACATCATCCGAAAGATAGGTTATGACTTTAAGAGTGGCCTCAACTACAGTAAAGATAGAAGAACTCCTCTCCGTACGGCTGTTCCGAAAGGAAAGTCAGAGATGTACTATAGCAGGACCAAAAGAGGTCTCGGATATGCTTCTCCTCCGATGTTATCCCCAGCAGGCTCTGAATCTGATAGCGATGAGAGTTCTAACTCTTCTGATTCTAGATCGTGGGATTCTGACACCAGCATTAGTCAAGTTCATCGGTTAATCGTATCTTCTAACATGGTCTCTGTTGAACTTCCAGAAGGCTATGACGAGGATATTGAAAAAAGTTCTGAAACAGATCCTTGGTCTCAACGAATGGATACCCAATGGGAACTCCTATTCGAAAAAAGAGAACCTCCTACATAAGATCAATTGGTTCAAATTGATGTAGGAGAGAGCGGGTCACCTCGTCCAATATTCATCAGCAAGAACCTTCCAGAGGCAGACAAGCAAGAATTAATTCTTTTGATTAAAGAATACATTGATGTCTTTCACTGGAGTTATGAAGACATGCCAAGACTGGATCCTAAAGTCGCTACTCTTAAATTGAACATTCTATCGAATGCAAAATCGGTCAAACAACAACAACGGCTTTTCAAGCCAAAAATGATGGACGCAATCGACGATAAAGTCAAGAAGCTCATAGCTTGTGGCTTTATCAGAGAAGAGTAGCATCCTGATTGGGTAGCTAATGTTGTCCCAGTTCTAAAGAAAACTGGCAAAGTTCGAGTTTGCATTGGTTTCCGGGATCTTAATGAAGCATGTCCAAAAGATGAATTTCCTCTCCATATCACGGACATCATGATTGACAACACCTGTGGGTTCGAAAGAATATCTTTCATGGACGAATTCTTCGGATATAATCAAATTTGGATGAATCCTGAAGATGAAAAGCATACTTCTTTTCGCACTCCTCGTGGAGTCTATTGTTATACTGTGATGCCGTTTGGTCTCAAGAACGCTGGTGCAACATACCAACGAGCCATGAGTACTATCTTTGAAGATTATCTGCGTAAGACTGTCGAATGCTATGTTGACGATATTGCTGTCAAAAGTCGTTTAAAGGAAGATCACATCCAAGACTTGAGAACTATCTTCAATCTCATGCGCCAACATCAACTCAAAATGAATCCCACCAAGTCATTCTTGGGTGTCTGTAACACCCAGTTTTCCAGAAGAGGGTAATTTTAAAATTTTATAATTATAATTATTATATAATGATATTTATTTCATATTATGATTTATAGTGATTTTTAATTATTTTAAAACTATTTAAATTCATGACTTGTGATTTTTGGTGAGTTACTAGTGAACAGTAGAGATTGCCTACCCTAGAGCCTAGCCATGTGATTAGAGTATTTTTTGACATTTTTAGGATCATTTAAATTTATTAGAATTTATTTGAATTTATGGGAATTTTTAGGAATTATTTTAGAATTGTTTGGACTAGGTTGACTTTGACTAGTTTGACCCTTGTAGACCAACCTAGAAGCAAACCCTAGTTAGTATGGACTTGGTTAGGTTATATGACTCTAGTCTAACCTAAGCAAATCTTTGGGTTGGTCATTAGACTCTAGTTAGCATTAGGATTTAGAAAGTAATAAGTCATGGCTTATGATTTAGAGCCTTTGGTTAATCATTTAACTCAAAGCCTTGTAGTTTGGCTCAAAGCCCAAGACAAATTCCAAAACCCTAGCCCTGGACTTAAGTGGCCAGCCACCATATCCTCCTTGGGAACACCACCCTATAAATACTCTCTTAGTTTAGGGTTGCCTCTTTCTTAGAAAAGCTCAAGTTTAGAAGGAAAGGTTTGTTCCTACATCATTTAATTCCTAAAACTCCATTCCTTTTCCTTTTTCATTCTAATCTCTTCCAATAGGTTCTAATACCCCTATTCTTGCTGTCATTAATGTTCTATTTTAGTTTGATGTGATTTGAGTGGATTGGGACATCAAGAGAAGAGCCATTGAATAGGGGTTTTTCTTGAAAGTTCAACAATAGGTAACTCCTCCATTTCTCCATATAATTTTGATTTGTTTTTATATTTAGGGAACCCTAGGAGTCCCCTAAGTGTCAGCATTGGTTTCGTGTCGGATTGCATCAGTTTCGTGTCATATTTGGACACGTATCAGTGTCCCTAGGAATGTGTTTGTGAAAATGCCACAAAGAAACTATTTGTGTTATTTTCGAAATCTATTTGAATAGGAAATTAGTTTTTGAGGTTGCTTATGCATTTCTGTTGGACTGGGGGTGTCATTGTGTCGTGTCGAGTCAGATTCAACACATGCACACGCGGGTGCACGCGTGCGTGCAGGCTGTGCACGCTGTCCTGCCACTCGGGGGCCTTAGCTCCTTGCACACAGCACTAGGACACGCCAAATTTGGCATGGACACGGAGGCAGTATCTGTGCACACTTCCCTAAAATTTTACGACACCTCGTGTCGTATCGAGGACACGAGGACACGTGCACTGGTCGTGCACTGACAGTACACACACGCACAGAGCCAACTTCGCGTACGTCGTGTCGCACGGACACGATAC
The DNA here is from genome assembly GCA_029216955.1 of Iris pallida. NCBI lineage: Eukaryota > Viridiplantae > Streptophyta > Magnoliopsida > Asparagales > Iridaceae > Iris > Iris pallida. The sequence continues at coordinate 221,135 of JANAVB010005837.1, forward strand.
TTGGACACCTCGTGTTTGTACGAGTGTGTAGCCCAATACGTGGGCTACACGTGGACATGACCACGAGGCCCCACGTGGCTTGTGTTGTGTCCATGAGACACTTGCATCGCTGCACGACGCGGCGCAGAACCGCGTGTATCAGTCGAGTTTTCTCGACTGATACGGTGTTCGTACTGTGTCCTGAGGACACGTAGACACTATGCAGGCTACCCTAACCCTAGACCAACCCTAGGCGGACCTGGACACGTGACCACGAGGCACGTGGACACCTGTGTCGTGTCCTAGGCCTAGGTGAACACGTGTACGAGGCTGCCTGTGCAGTGTTATCACCTTCAGTGTAAAATAGGTTTTGGACACGTTTGTGTCAGGTTCTGGACACGACACGAAGTGTACACCACGTGCACATATAGTAGGTTGATTACCAATTTGAAGTTTAGCATGTTAACATGTTTTTGATATCAAATTTTGGACTTCCCTTAAGAACTGATACACAGTTCAACAAATTTGAACCTAGGTTTTAATTGTATATTTTTTTAGCTTTTTGTAATGATTTAAACTGCTATATTAATCCATCTACTTGTGTCATAGTTTACTGATATTGTTGTGTATGGATTGGTGTTAAGAAATGGACTTTCAAATTGGTTTTGGGCAGGTATTTTGAACTGCCATTACCTGTGTTTCAGAGAACTCATAAACAAACCTGAGTTCTATTTCGAATTTGATAAAACTGAGATTCACACATTGGTAAACTGAGATTTAACTGAAATGGATGTTCACATTGATTTCAGAGAATTTGATTTAACTGAGATTAATGTTAGATTAGTTTTAGAATTTAGGTTGTGTAAATATATATGTTGGTTGTTGTCAATTCCATTTGAAGGTATGTCCTAATAACTGAGATGGGATAACATATAAAGCTGAGAATTTGTTGAGAACCTGAGATGGTTCTATATATTTCAAAATTTGAGATTGGTTGATATGCTATACCTGAGAATAGTAGGACTGACTTTGAGTTTGATTGTTATACATGTTCTATAAGAAATCTGAGATTTTCTTATGTTTATAAAACTGAGAACTTGGGTTTGTATGTTGAGAAATCTGAGATTACTTTGTTAAGCAAAACCTGAATACATATGGCATCACTGGTTTTCAAGTGTAAACTGTGAATAACAGGGGTTGATGTAATAACTGAGATTGTTCATTGTTAAAGGGAAACTGAGTTTGGGTTGATGGAAGATAAAATGAATTGGGTTCAGTTCTTAACTGTTTTAAAATACACAAATTTTCTTTCCTTTCCTATTCTAATGGCTGAACTGAAATTGTTAATTGATAGGCTGAAATATGAATTGTATAAATTGTTTTCCCTTCCCACCTATTTCCTGAACATACACACGTTCACCCTCCTCATACACATGTTCACTGTCACAATAATACACATACACACACTCACCTTTTTGCCTATATACTCCCACACACACAAACTAGTCACTTATGTATGTCCCTACACACACACATTGCTCTCTAGTACTCACATCACTCCCACTTTGCCTCCCTCATATACACACACACCCCCTCACTCTATGACACACACATTTTCACTCATGTACACATGTAACCCTCACCTAACCACTGTACATGGTCACACACACATGTTTATGTATTCACTCAGTGCACCCATTCACACTCACTGATTTCAGATTTTTCACACACACATACACTGGTACACTTGAGTTCCCCTCTTTTATACATATGTATATATGTATCCTATATATATGTATCATGTGTGTGCCTATATATATTATTAGATACATATGGGGTATGGGGAATACTATATGATGATGTTTTATGCATATATGTGATTGTATCGGTGTAATGTATAGATAGCTAATATGGGTATATTCTAATTAGTTTATATATATATATATATTAATTTGTGTGTTGATTAGCTATAGAGGACATCTTGTGTAGAGTTGTTTATTGATAGGCTTGGCATGGTATTGCCTAGATTAGTCTTGATTAACCTAGAATAGTCTTGTTAGACCTAGATTAGACTATTTGACTTAGGTTTGACCTTAGGGTTGACCAGAGTTGACCAAGAGTTGACTTTAGCTTAGATTGACCTAGAATCATGTAGAATGCATAGTAGGACTTCATTATACCATTTTGGAGTTGTTGTGACTTATGCTGTTCTGATTAGGAGCCAGACACCACTCTTCGGAGAGTACTTTCATATCAGACACTCAGATACCAGGCGAGTACATTCTCTGATCATTTCATACTTGTCACGATTTATATTCTTGCTCTAGATTACTTTTACTTGATGCTGTCACGTTATCATCACGGATTGGTACTATATGGATCTCTTCTTGGGATGTTATCCCCTTAGCGGGCGCATCGGATACTTTATGACATGTGTTTCATGTACATCATGTATTCCTTGCTCTTGCGTTACTCATGTACACTCATGTTCTCTCATGTTCTTTCATGTACGCTCATGTACTTTTATGTGCTCTCATGTACGTTCATGTTTCCTTATATGTTTTCCTGTGTAACCAAAACATCATGTCCGTAACGTAACTTGAATAGATCCTTGTGTATTGATTGTGGGTAGGGGTGAGTATAAATGGTCATATGATTTACCCATCATGTACACTCTGTTACTTCCATGTTTTATCATGTACAACCTAAGCCAATTACATGCCATCTCGTACTCTAAATCACTAGTCACTTACAGTTCTTACTTATCATGTATATATTTCCAGTTATCAAATATCTCTCATATTTTCATGTACATCTTTTTACAGCGTTTCATATATCTTACTCTATTGCCTGCTTTATATTTCCTGACATGATATGAACTGCATGAGATGTATTGTGCTCGCTCCTGTCCTAACTGGACCTGTTAAAAATATTACAGAGGACGAGGAGGAGGCTGGTCTGGATACTTACTATGGGGCAGCCTTAGATGACACCTGTGAGCTGGACCCTCAGGAGGACCCAGTTCTAGCTGAGGACATCACCCCGATTTCCTAGATTAGATTAGTTAGGCTTAGCTTCTTTTATGTAGTCTTGAGGCATGTTTAGCTAGACTTTATTCTGAGTTCAGAGATGTATATTCTTTCATTCTGTATCTGAGACCATGTACTTCTAGATATTTGCTGGGATTATCTTAGACTACTATTCATCTATTTATTTCCTTGAGTTCTATTTCATATCGTGCTATCTCTTCCTTAGTTGTGATTGAGTTTATTACTGCTATGTCACCCCCATTCGGTGAGTATTAAACTGTTTAGAGATATTTTGTTAGATGTATGTTGACCTAGGACAGCGTTCTACCGTCGATACTGCGGCGTAGGCTGGGCGTTGTTACGTTCTCGTACCCTCACAGTGGGTGTGGGTCGTGACACATTTTTAGTGGTGGCCCATGCAGGTCGAATTTATGTAGTGGTATTCGAACTAGAGTATCACTACAGCCTGCAGTAGGATTAGGATATTTTTGGAGGTACTCAATCACATTAGGAAAAAACTCTTATCTAGTTCATACCATCTCAGTTCTTGCTGATATTGTCTTCCTTTGAATATAACTGTCCTCCTTTGCTATTTTGACTCGTTCTCAGCAATTATTTCTTTTGATCTGTCTCCAGGATGGTTGAGATAGGATCACCTCGCCAGGGCCAGGGGGACATCGATGGGATGACTGCCACCTCTCATACCCAGCAGCTAGCCCCTGGTACCGCAGCCCCACTCATGCCAGCTGGGGTAGACGTTTCAGCTGCGATCGGAGGAGCCCCTCCACCAGCAGCAGGGGGTATGCCTCCACCAGATCGGAGGCAGGACCCGGTCATTCCAGAGGATCCCTTGTCACGACCCGCACCCACTGTGAGGGTACGAGAACGTAACAACGCCCAGCCTACGCCGCAGTGTCGGTGGTAGAACGCTGTCCTAGGTCAATCATCTAATAATATAAAGGTACCTGTACAGTATATACACTCCGAATGGAGGTGACATAGCAATATACAGTCTCAATCACATCTAAAGCTGAATGAAAGATAGGAAGAGAGATAAATACTGGAATGAAGGAAAAACCACATCAATACAACCAAAGAGTCTAAGTGTCTACTGACATAACAAATCAGAACATCCAGCTCAATACAAGACTCTAACACTGAAATGAAAGAATATATACAATCTAGACCTCAAATGACAGAAATAGAAAACCTAGACTAGGGAGCCTCAGTCTCTAAGCTAGTGGATCAGGCTAGAAATCTGGGTCACACATGGCATCTACAGCTGCCCCATAGTAGGTGTCTACGCAGGCCTCCTCCTCATCCTCTGTAATATTTTCAATAGGTCCAGTCAGGACGGGAGCGAGCACAAAACATCTCATGCAGTTCATATCGAGTTAGAAAATATAAAGCATGCAATAGAGTAAAGTACATGAAATGCTGAAAGAAGAAGATATATGAAAAACAGTAGAGATTTGATAACAGAAAATATCTAAATATGATAAGAAAGAACTGTAAGGAACGTGTGATTTTAGAGCACAACATGGTTATGTAAACGGGTTAGGTTATACAATAAAATGGGACTCCTTTGTACGTGGGTGTACAATGGACATATACAATTTTTTATACAATAGGATTGATCACATAACCATTTCTACTCTTCCTCCCCAATCAATACACAAGGATCCAATTCAATTACGTTACCTTATACAATGGCTTGTACAATAGCTCAATGTGATGCTGAGAGTACAATATGCACAATGAGTGTACAATGATAAGGGTATTCAATAAATAAAATATGTAAGTGAAACGCACATCACAATATGTACTTAGTGAATACAAGGAGATAACATCTCAGAGGAAGATCCATATAGTACCAATCCGTGATAATGATCGTGTCAGCATCAAGTACAGTAATCTAGAGCAAGAATATAAATCCATACAAGTATAAAACGGTCAGAGAATGTACTCGTCTGATAACCTAAGTGTCTGAAGAGAATATACTGTCCGAGGAGTGGTGTCTGTCTCCTATAAAACAGTACAAGTCGCTATGAGTCCAAAAATGATAATAAGGTGCATTACAATGCATTCTAAATGAATCTAGGTCAATCTAGGTCAAATCTAAGTCAAACCTAAGTCACACCAAGCTAAACTAGGTCGTACTAGGTCATACTGAGCCAAACTGGGTCATACTAGGACAACCAAGGTCAAACAAGGTCACAGAAAATCAATCCAAGTCAAACTAGGTCAATTTGGGTCAAGGGTTGACTTACAGTTGACTTTTGGTCAAAAAGTCAACTCTGGTCAACTCTGGTCAATATTGAGTCAACCCTAGGTCAAACAAGTCACATGTTGACCAACTGTTGACTTTCAGTCAACTGGTCAACTCTGGTTTGGTTTTGGTCAAATCTGGTCGCTTTAAGGCTAAGTTTGACTCTCGGTTGACTTTTGTTGACTTTTGGTCAAAATGGTCAACCGACGTCAAAACTAGTCTATGAGTACTATATTTGATCATTACCAACCAAGGGAACCAAGTTCTAACTCTATCTTAGACTCCAAATTCAAATACCCTATTCTATGTATTACCTATATTACCTTACCAATGTAAATACCAATACCTTGCACAATACCACACTAACCTAGGAATACTAGCCTAGGCTTTCTAGGATAGTTAGATACTATCCTATACTAACATTACCTACCCAGAAATCCCAGTATCTAGGTCATCTAAGTCATTTTAGACCCCATGTTATCCATTACCCATTACCTTACCTTACCAATATCATAATTTATCCTTACATCTCTCTAGCACTCACCCACACCACTCACTCACACACAACACTCAAATATCTTACTCTCATATAGGCTCTACCTATAGGTTCACACACACACACAAATGTAACTCACATACTACAAGCTCACACATATATATCACTCACATACCCATATATAAACACACACACTCAATAGGCTTCTTAGGACTGTTTAGGACAGGTATTTGAGATGGCTTATAGGACTGGATTGGGGGACTGATTTAAGGGTGATATGTGATGGTTAGGAACTGGAATGTGGGGGGCTATTGGTGGTATCAATGGACTGAAATATGAAGAAGTAATGGACAGCCATGTGGGGTGATTTAGGACCTGTTTTGGGACAGAAATTAGGAACTGGTTTGGGGTGCAACAAGGGGAAACATGGGCTGCCAATGGATGGGTTCAAGGACTGATTTTGGACAGGCTTAGTACTGCCATACAAGTATGATTATTTGGGGCTGAATTGGTGCAAACATGGGGCTGAAAATGTGGGTCCTATAGGCTGCTAAGGCTGTGCATAACTGAGGCTGTACTAGGCTGTCTTAGGACAGGTATTTAGGCTGTGGTGGGCATGCCATTTGGGTATGGTTAAGGACAGGTAAGGGACTGAGTTTTAGGACCAAAGAGGGACTGGATGGGACTGCTACTAGGCTGTCCACATGTGGACTGCTAACATGGGAATTTAGGGACTGATTTAGATAGGGTTATATGGTGGCATATTGGGGCTGATTTATGAGTGATGTATAGATTGATTTTTGTGGACTGATACATGGGCTAAGAGGGCTGTTCTCAGGTGGTGTATAAGGGGCAAGATTGGGACTGATTTAGACACTGCAATGTGGTGGCTTGGGGCTGATTTAGTGACAGGAAAGTGAGGGCTTGGGGCTACAGCTGCTGTCCAATGGACAGCAGCTACTGCTGCTACCAGTGACTGATTTGTGTATTTCCCCCATCCCCTCATCACCACTCTCTCACACTCTACTCTCTCTATATAACACACCTACACACAATCACTCTCAAACCACCACACCCTATCATCCATTTAATCAAACACCTGCTATACACATCCACACACCATCAACCTCTCCCCCCTCTTGGCCGAACCACATACCAATATCACAACACAAGAAACACCCACAATATACCATAATATATATTCACACACAGATATATAAACCATATTATATTTATACATATATATATATATATATATATATATATATATATATATATATATATATATATATATATATATATATATATATACATATAGAGATTAATATATATATCACCATATATATATACATATATTGATATAGGTAATATGATACAATATGATACCTAGGAAAACTCAATCTAAACACAAGCAAAAATCTGGAATAAATATTAGAACAAAATAAAATCAATATATAATTAATTCCCCATGTGTCCAAATAGGGGTTTACCTATTAGGACACGATCCTATACATAGGACACCACTACAAGTGCCCAAATGGACACAAAATGGACTCAAATGGACACACAACCATAGGGTTATTCCTATGGGTCAAAAATAGATCTATATGCATGAAGGAATGGTTTAGAGAAGAGGTTATACCTTCCGGGAGAGAGATTCAAAGAAAAAAGGCCTCCTGACACGTAGAGATTCCAAATGGACACAAACGAGCTCCGAATCCTTCCAAACTTGGCTAGCACCTTCCTTTCATGGAGTAGAGGAGGAGAGAAGAAGATTTGGTGGCAGGAGTTTGTTTGGAGATGAAAATGGTAGGGATGCTCTCTAGAAATTTGGGGAAGAACAAGAGAGAGAAAATGAGATAGAAAAGTATGGAAATATCAAAGGGGGCTCATGCCTATCCTCCCTAGAGGTGGCCGGCCACTAGAGGGCTGCTATGGTCCATATTGCAATGCCTAAAATACCCCCCTCTAGCCTATTCTATTAGTATTAGGAAAAGGGTTTAAGTCGGGGGCTAGTTTGGTCATTCCAACACACTAATCAATTAAATCCTAATCCAAATAATTTAGCCTAGTCACTAACTAAAATAAATGACATGTGGGCCATGGCTAACTAGTGTGTGGGTCCACTAGGGTCAACACTATCCCGGGTCCCCGTTTCAAGTCGGATTGAGATGAAATTCGAACCCGACTCAAATAACCCCAAAATATTACAATAAATAAATAAATAATTTTAAAATAATAAAAATAAAAAAATAACAAAAATACCCCTATTTCTGGAAACTGGGGGTGAAAAATCTATCCACCTTAAAAGAATTTCGTCCTCGAAATTAAGACCAACAATAGTAAAATATCGAAATCACAAGTCATGACTAAAAATTAAAATGATCAAAATCTCAAAAGTTAAGGCATGAATTAAATGACTAAATTTATAAAATTTAAAAATTACACTCAATAGATACTATAAGTCTATCCACCTTAAAAAGAAATCATCCAAAAATTTTAAAACAAGGTAACCACAGAAAATCATACAAATCGATAATCGTATGCGTCTATCCAATCATCATGATACTCAGAATCTCTGTCATGCCAGTGAGCAAGGCTACGATAATCACAGAGTCCTCAACTATGGTACATACCTCTAGAACTATGGTATTTAAAATTTCCGCATTGTCGCACGCTTGGCAGCGAAAACCTTAAATTCCCACACCCGAGAAATACGTCCATAGTTCGACTATATGTCCTCACTATGCCTGCTAGCATGACCCTAGAGGATTCTAAAATCTCATAATCGAGAAGACCTAGCCCATACGACTTATCTCAGAAGAAAATTAAATCATAAGGAAACACCAGATCAAACTTATCAACAATGAAAAACAGATAGGAATAGATGAAACTGAATTTTCAAGATAGGAATTACAGAATTGAATCAAAGAACGGAACCTGCAACTAGATCTTCGACGGCCTGAGCATCCTCGGCTGACATGGCGAAAGCTCGCCCTGGCTGGCCTCCCCTGGCCTGCTGTTGATGCTGGACAAACCTATGCTGCTGAGTCTGTAATAGTGGTCCCCTCTGCTGCCCTGCCGGAGCCCTAGCTCCTGGTGCTACCTGAGCCAATGGTGTCGGGTTCTGGGGACACTCTCTACACTGATGCTCTGCTGACCCGTAAAGTAAACACATACCCAGTCTCTTCCTGCAATCGTTCCACCAATGGCCTGGCTTCTTGCAGAAGTTACACACGGTGTCCTGCTGATACTGCACCTGTCTCTGACCTTGATACTGAACATGCCTCTGCTGTAGCTGATGTATCTGAGCCCTCGGCTGCTGGTACTGCTGCTGAAACTGTATGCCTGGCATCGGCTGCTGATACTACTGCTGAAACTGATGCTGAACGTGCGGCCTCTTGGCCGGTCTTCCGCTGCTGGTGCCCCCAACTGGGTCTCGTCCTCTCTTGAGCCTAAGCTTAAGATCATCCTCAGCTAGTAAAGCTCCTGTCAGAATCTCCTCGAATGTGGCATCCCTGTTGCCCTTGGTCAAGGACTTAACTTCCTTGACCAGACCCTTCTGGAACCTTTGGGCCTTCGTCATCTCGCTCAAACCCTCCACGAATCTGCTGAGGCGGCCGAACTCCCCAGCGTACTCCTCCACTGACAGGCTCCCCTGAACTAGGCTCTCAAACTGCGACTCTAAAGCTTTGAGCACTGAATCTGGGAAGAATTTCTTCTTGAAAAGCCCTTGAACTCCTCCCAAGTCTGTCCGGCTACCCCCACCCTGGGGTCCGACTGATACCAGGTGCGAGCAAGATCTCGCATCCGGCTAGCTGCGGCCTCGATCTGAAGATCTGCTGGAATCCTGACCAAGCGAAAGATCTCCTCTATATGCTCGATCCACTCATCGGCATATAGGATCCCCTCTGTCCCCAGAAAGTCTCTGGGGCTCATCTTCTGAAACTGCTCGATCCCCGGTGTCTTTGGCTGCTGCACCACTGGTCGGGCTGCAACTGTCAAAATGACTAACTTCATGCTCCTTTCCTGCCGGGTCTGCTGTATCTCCATAAACTGCTAAAAGTACGCAAACATCTGTGCCGCATCCACGTTTTCTGTAGGCGGCGGCTATTGGAACGGTACCTCTGGAATGACTGGGTCCTGCCTCCGAACTGGTGAAGGCATACCCTCAGCTGCTGCTGCTGCTGAAGTCCCAATATGAGCAGAGGTGTTAGGAGCTGTAGCCTCCCGACCCTGCTGAACTGGCTGAGAGGTAGCAGTCCCCTCTACAGTATCTCCATGAATGGTACGCTGTAATCGCGTCTCCACCATCCTGAAGACAGATCAAACAAACAATTGCTGAGAATGAGTCGAAATAGCAAAGGAGGACAGTTATATTCAAGGAGAACAATATCAGCAAGAACTGAGATGGTATGAATTTGATATGAGTTTTTCCTAATGTGATTGAGTACCTTCAAAATATCCTAATCCTATTGCAGGCTGTAGTGATACTCTAGTTCGAATACTACTACATAAACTCGACCTGCGTGGGCCACCACTAAAAACGTGTCACGACCCGCACCCACTGTGAGGGTACGAGAACGTAACAACGCCCAGCCTATGCCACAGTGTCGACGGTAGAACGCTGTCCTAGGTCAATCATCTAAAAATATAAAGGTACCTGTACAGTATATACACTCCGAATGGAGGTGACATAGCAATATACAGTCTCAATCACATCTAAAGCAGAATGAAATATAGGAAGATAGATAAATAAATACTGGAATGAAGGAAAAACCACATCAATACAACCAGAGAGTCTAAGTGTCTACTAACATAACAAATCAGAACATTCAGCTCAATATAAGACTCTAACACTGAAATGAAAGAATATATACAATCTAGATCTCAAATGACAGAAATAGAAAACCTAGACTAGGGAGCCTCAGTCTCTAAACTAGTGGATCAGGCTGGAAATCTGGGTCACACATGGCATCTACAGCTGCCCCATAGTAGGTATCTACGCAGGCCTCCTCCTCATCCTCTGTAATATTTTCAATAGGTCCAGTCAGGACGGGAGCGAGCACAAAACATCTCACGCAGTTCATATCGAGTTAGGAAATATAAAGCATGCAATAGAGTAAAGTACATGAAACGCTGAAAGAAGAAGATATATAAAAAACAGTAGAGATTTGATAACAGAAAATATCTAAATATGATAAGTAAGAACTGTAAGGAACATGTGATTTTAGAGCACAATATGGTTATGTAAACGGGTTAGGTTATATAATAAAATGGGACTCCTTTGTATGTGGGTGTACAATGGACATATACAATTTCTTATACAATAGGATTGATCACATAACCATTTCTACTCTCCCTCCCCAATCAATACACAAGGATCCAATTCAGTTACGTTACCTTATACAATAGCTTGTACAATGGCTTGTACAATAGCTTGTACAATGGCTTGTACAATGGCTTGTACAATGGCTTGTACAATGGCTCAATGTGATACTGAGAGTACAATATGCACAATGAGTGTACAATGATAAGGGTATTCAATAAATACAATATGTAAGTGAAACGCATATCACAATATGTACTTAGTGAATACAAGGAGATAACATCTCAGAAGAAGATCCATATAGTACCAATCCGTGATAATGATCGTGTCAGCATCAAGTACAGTAATCTAGAGCAAGAATGTAAATCCATACAAGTATGAAACGGTCAGAGAATGTACTCGTCTGATAACCTGAGTGTCTGAAAAGAATATACTATTGAGGAGTGGTGTCTGTCTCCTATAGAACAGTACAAGTCGTTATGAGTCCAAAAATGATAATAAGGTGCATTACAATACATTCTAAATGAATCTAGGTCAATCTAGGTCAAATCTAAGTCAAACCAAAGTCACACCAAGCTAAACTAGGTCGTACTAGGTCATACTGAGCCAAACTGGGTCATACTAGGACAACCAAGGTCAAACAAGGTCACAGGAAATCAATCAAAGTCAAACTAGGTCAATTTGGGTCAAGGGTTGACTTACAGTTGACTTTTGGTCAAAAAGTTAACTCTGGTCAACTCTGGTCAACACTGAGTCAACCCTAGGTCAAATAAGTCACATGTTGACCAACTGTTGACTTTTAGTCAACTGGTCAACTCTGGTTTGGTTTTGGTCAAATCTGGTCGCTTTAAGGCTAAGTTTGACTCTCGGTTGACTTTTGTTGACTTTTGGTCAAAATGGTCAACCGACGTCAAAACTAGTCTATGAGTACTATATTTGATCATTACCAACCAAGGGAACCAAGTTCTAACTCTATCTTAGACTCCAAACTCAAATACCCTATTCTATGTATTACCTATATTACCTTACCAATGTAAATACCAATACCTTGCACAATACCACTCTAACCTAGGAATACTAGCCTAGGCTTTCTAGGATAGTTAGATACTACCCCATACTAACATTACCTACCCAGAAATCCCAGTATCTAGGTCATCTAAGTCATCTTAGACCCCATGTTATCCATTACCCATTACCTTACCTTACCAATATCATAATTTATCCTTACATCTCTCTAGCACTCATCCACACCACTCACTCACACACAACACTCAAATATCTTACTCTCATATAGGCTCTACCTATAGGTTCACACACATACACAAATGTAACTCACATACTACAAGCTCACACATATATATCACTCACATATCCATATATAAACACACACACTCAATAGGCTTCTTAGGACTGTTTAGGACAGGTATTTGAGATGGCTTATAGGCCTGGATTGGGGGACTGATTTAAGGGTGATATGTGATGGTTAGGAACTAGAATGTGGGGGGCTATTGGTGGTATCAATGGACTGAAATATGGACAAGTAATGGACAGCCATGTGGGGTGATTTAGGACCTGTTTTGGGACAGAAATTAGAAACTGGTTTGGGGTGCTACAAGGGGAAACATGGGCTGCCAATGGCTGGGTTCAAGGACTGATTTTGGACAGGCTTAGGACTGCTATACAAGTATGATTATTTGGGGCTGAATTGGTACAAACATGGGGCTGAAAATGTGGGTCTTATAGGCTGCTAAGGCTGTGCATAACTGGGGCTGTACTAGGCTGTCTTAGGACAGGTATTTAGGCTGTGGTGGACATGCCATTTGGGTATAGTTAAGGATAGGTAAGGGACTGAGTTTTAGGACCAAAGAGGGACTGGATGGGACTGCTACTAGGCTGTCCACATGTGGACTGCTAACATGGGAATTTAGGGACTGATTTAGATGGGGTTATATGGGTTGGATGGTGGCATGTTGGGGCTGATTTATGAGTGATGTATGGATTGATTTTTGTGGACTGATACATGGGCTAAGAGGGCTGTTCTCAGGTGGTGTGTAGGAGGCAAGATTGGGACTGATTTAGACACTGCAATGTGGTGGCTTAGGGCTGATTAGTGACAGGAAAGTGAGTGCTTGGGGCTATAGCTGCTATCCAATGGACAGCAGCTACTGCTGCTACCAGTGACTGATTTGTGTATTTCCCCCATCCCCTCATCACCACTCTCTCACACTCCACTCTCTCTATATAATACACCTACATACAATCACTCTCAAACCACCACACCCTATCATCCATTTAATCAAACACCTGCTATACACATCCACACACCATCAACCTCTCCCCCCTCTTGGCCGAACCACATACCAATATCACAACACAAGAAACACCCACAATATACCATAATGTATATTCACACACATATATATAAACCATATTATATATATATATATATATATATATATATATATATATATATATATACATATAGAGATTAATATATATATCACCATATATATATATATATATATATATATATATATATATATATATATATATATATATATATATATATATATATATATATATATATATATATATATACATATATACATATAAAAATATATATATATATATATATATATATATATATATATATATATATATATATATATATATATATATATATATATATATATTGATATAGGTAATATGATATATATATATATATATATATACATATATTGATATAGGTAATATGATACAATATGATACCTAGGAAAACTCAATCTAAACACAAGCAAAAATCTGGAATAAATATTAGAACAAAACAAAATCAATATATAATTAATTTCCCATGTGTCCAAATAGGGGTTTACCCATTAGGACACAATCCTATATATAGGACACCTCTACAAGTGCCCAAATGGACACGAAATGGACTCAAATGGACACACAACCATGGGGTTATTCCTATGGGTCAAAAATAGATCTATATGCATGAAGGAATGGTTTAGAGAAGAGGTTATACCTTCCGGGAGAGAGATTCAAAAGAAAAAGGCTTCCCGACACGTAGAGATTCCAAATGGACATAAAGGAGCTCCGAATCCTTCCAAACTTGGCTAGCACCTTCCTTTCATGGAGTAGAGGAGGAGAGAAGAAGATTTGGTGGAAGAAGGAGTTTGTTTGGAGATGAAAATGGTAGGGATGCTCTCTAGAAATTTGGGAAAGAACAAGAGAGAGAAAATTAGATGGAAAAGTATGGAAATATCAAAGGGGGCTCATGGCTATCCTTCCTAGAGGTGGCCGGCCACTAGAGAGCTGCTATGGTCCATATTGCAATGCCTAAAATACCCCCCTCTAGCCTATTCTATTAGTATTAGGAAAAGGGTTTAAGTCGGGGGCTACTTTGGTCATTCCAACACACTAATCAATTAAATCCTAATGTAAATAATTTAGCCTAGTCACTAACTAAAATAAATGACATGTGGGCTATAACTAACTAGTGTGTGGGTCCACTAGGGTCAACACTACCCCGGGTCCCCGTTTCAAGTCGGATTGAGGTGAAATTCGAACCCGACTCAAATAACCCCAAAATATTACAATAAATAAATAAACAATTTTAAAATAATAAAAATAAAAAAAAATGACCAAAATACCCCTGTTTCTAGAAACTGGGGGTGACATCCCTTCCAGCAGCCGCCTCCAGGATACGTGGACGCAGCTCAGATGTTTGCGTATTTCCAGCAGTTCATGGGCCGACAACAGGCTCGACAGGACAGAGGCATGGTGTTGGCCGTCACGACAGCCGCAGCTCGACCAGTGGTCCAGCAGCCGAAGACACCTGGGATAGAGCAGTTCCAGAAGATGAGCCCCAGAGACTTTCTGGGGACAGAGGGGATCCTATATGCCGATCAGTGGATCGAGCATATAGAGGAGATCTTCCGCCTGTCCAAGATACCAGCAGATCTTCAAATCGAGGCCGCAGCTAGTCGGATGCGAGATCTTGCTCGCACCTGGTATCAGTCAGACCCCAGGGTGGGGGTAGCTGGGCAGACTTGGAAGGAGTTCAAGGGCTTCTTCAAGAAGAAGTTCTTCCCAGATTCAGCACTCAGAGCCTTGAAGACGCAGTTCGAGAGCCTAGTCAAGGGGAGTCTTTCAGTGGAGGTGTATATGGGGGAGTTTGGCCGCCTCGGGAGGTTCGTAGAGGGCCTGAGCGAGACGGTGTAGGCCCAGAGGTTCCGGAAGGGTCTAGTCAAGGAGGTCAAGTCCTTGACCAAGGGCAACCGGGATGCCACATTCGAGGAGATCTTGACAGGAGCCTTATTGGCAGAGGATGATCTTGAGCTTAGGCTCAAGAGGAGGCAAGACCCAGTTGGGAGCAACAGCAGCGGAGGCCAGGCCAAGAGGCCTCACCTTCAGCACCAGCAGCCGAGGCAGTTCCAGCCACAGCCGTTCCAGTAGAGACAGCAGCAGCAGCAGCAGAGGCAGCAACATGTTATCTTTTGCCCCTTCTGTAAGAAACTAGGGCACGATTGGGGTGAATGCCGGCTGAGGCTAGGCAGGTGCCTACTCTGCGGATCTTTAGATCATCAGTTGAGAGAGTGTTCCAAGTCTGCGGGACGGACAGCTCAGGGAGCAGGAGCTAGGGCTCCGACAGGGCAACAGAGAGGACCAGCATTGTAGACTTAGCAACAGAGGTTCGTACAGCATCAGCAGCAGGCCAGGGGCGGCCAGCAAGGGCGAGCTTATGCCATGACACTTGAGGATGCTCAGGCAGTAGGAGAGGTGCTTGCAGGTTCTGATCTTCTCGATTCTATTCTACCTTGTCTCATTATACCTATCTTGAAATTCCATTCCATCTATTTCTATCTATTTCCTCATTGGTGATAAGTTTGATCTTGTGTTTCATTATAATTTAATTTTCTTCTGAGATAAGTCGTATGGGCTAGGTCGCCTCGATTATGAGATTTTAGAATCCTCTAGGATCATGCTAGCAGGCATAGTGAGGACATATAGTCGGATTATGGACGTATTTCTCGGGTGTAGGAATTTAAGGTTTTCGCTTCCAAGCGCGCGGTAATGCAAAATTTTTAAATACCATAATTCTAGAGGTATGTACCATAGTTGAGGACTCTGTGATTATCGTAGCCTTACTCACTGGCATGACAGAGATTCTGAGAATCATGGTTTTGGACAGACGCATATGATTATCTGATGGTGTGTTTGAGACTCTGATTGTGGAGTGTTCGACCTAGAAGGACTACTACCATTTTAATTTCGAGGACGAAATTTTTATAAGGTGGGTAGGATTGTGACACCCAGTTTTCCAGAAGAGGGTAATTTTGAAATTTTGTAATTATAATTATTATATAATGATATTTATTTCATATTATGATTTATAGTGATTTTTAATTATTTTTAAACTATTTAAATTCATGACTTGTGATTTTTGGTAATTTACTAGTGAACAGTAGAGATTGCCTACCCTAGAGCCTAGCCATATGATTAGGGTATTTTTGACATTTTTAGGAACATTTAAATTTATTAGAATTTATTTGAATTTATGGGAATTTTTAGGAATTATTTTAGAATTGTTTGGACTAGGTTGACTTTGACTAGTGTGACCCTTGTAGACCAACCTAGAAGCTAACCCTAGTTAGTATGGACTTGGTTAGGTTATATGACTCTAGTCTAACCTAAGCAAATCTTTGGGTTGGTCATTAGACTTTAGTTAGCATTTGGATTTAGAAAGTCATAAGTCATGGCTTATGATTTAGAGCATTTGGTTAATCATTTAACTCAAAGCCTTGTAGTTTGGCCCAAAGCCCAAGACAAATTCCAAAACCCTAGCCTTAGACTTAAGTGGCCAGCCACCATATCCTCCTTTGGAACACCACCCTATAAATACTCTCTTAGTTTAGGGTTGCCTCTTTCTTAGGAAAGCTCAAGTTTAGAAGGAAAGGTTTGTTCCTACATCATTTAATTCCTAAAACTCCATTCATTTTCCTTTTTCATTCTAATCTCTTCCAATAGGTTCTAATACCCCTATTCTTGCTGTCATTAATGTTCCATTTCAGTTTGATGTGATTTGAGTGGATTGGGACATCAAGAGAAGAGCCATTGAATAGGGGTTTTTCTTGAAAGTTCAACAATAGGTAACTCCTCCATTTTTCCATGAAATTTTGATTTGTTTTCATATTTAGGGAACCCTAGGAGTCCCCTAAGTGTCAGCATTGGTTTCGTGTCGGATTGCATCAGTTTTGTGTCCTATTTGGACACGTATCAGTGTCCCTAGGAATGTATTTGTGAAAATGCCACAAAGAAACTATTTGTGTTATTTTCGAAATCTATTTGAATAGAAAATTAGTTTTTGAGGTTGCTTATGCATTTCTATTGGACTGGGGGTGTCATTGTGTTGTGTCGAGTCGGATTCGACACGTGCACACGCGAGTGCACGCGCGCGTGCAGGCTGTGCACGCTGTCCTGCCACTCGGGGGTCTTAGCTCCTTGCACACGGCACTAGGACATGCCAAATTTGGCATGGACACGGGGGCAGTGTCTGCGCACACTTCCCCAAAATTTCATGACACCTTGTGTCGTATCGAGGACACGAGGACACGTGCACTGGTCGTGCACTGACAGTGCACACACGCACAGAACCAACTTCGCGCGCGTCGTGTCGCGCGGACACGACACTTGGATACCTCGTGTTTGTACGAGTGTGTAGCCCAACATGTGGGCTACACATGGACATGACTACGAGGCCCCACGTGGCTTGTGTCGTGTCCACGAGACACTTGCATCGCTGCACGACGCGGCACAGAACAACGTGTATCAGTCAAGTTTTCTCGACTGATACGGTGTTCGTACTATATCCTGAGGACACGTGGATGCTATGCAGGCTACCCTAACCCTAGACCAACCCTAGGCGGACCTGGACATGTGACCACGAGATACGTGGACACCTGTGTCGTGTCCTAGGCCTAGGTGAACACGTGCACGAGGCTGCCTGTGCAGTGTTATTACCTTCAGTATAAAATAGGTTTTGGACACGTTTGTGTCAGGTTCTGGATACGACACGAAGTGTACACCACGTGCACATATATTAGGTTGATTACCAATTTGTAGTTTAGCATGTTAACATGTTTTTGATATTAAATTTTGGACTTCCCTTAAGAACTGATACACAATTCAACAAATTTGAACCTGGGTTTTAATTTTATATTTTTTTAGCTGTTTGTAATGATTTAAACTGCCATATTAATCCATCTACTTGTGTCATAGTTTACTGATATTGTTGTGTATGGATTGGTGTTAAGAAATGGACTTTCAAATTGGTTTTGGGCAGGTATTTTGAACTGCCATTACCTGTGTTTCAAAGAACTCATAAACAAACCTGAGTTCCATTTCGAATTTGATAAAACTGAGATTCACACATTGGTAAACTGAGATTTAACTGAAATGGATGTTCACATTGATTTCAGAGAATTTGATTTAACTGAGATTATTGTTTGGTTAGTTTTAGAATTTATGTTGTGTAAATATATATGTTGGTTGTTGTTAAGTCCATTTGAAGGAATGTCCTAATAACTGAGATGGGATAACATATAAAGCTGAGAATTTGTTGAGAACCTGAGATGGTTCTATATATTTCAAAATCTGAGATTGGTTGATATGCTATACCTGAGAATAATAGGACTGACTTTGAGTTTGATTGTTATACATGTTCTATAAGAAATCTGAGATTTCCTTATGTTTATAAAACTGAGAACTTGGGTTTGTATTTTGAGAAATCTGAGATTACTTTGTTAAGCAAAACCTGAATACATATGGCATCACTAGTTTTCAAGTGTAAACTGTGAATAACAGGGGTTGATGTAATAACTGAGATTGTTCATTGTTAAAGGAAAACTGAGTTTGGGTTGATGGAAGATAAAATGAATTGGGTTCAGTTCTTAACTGTTTTGAAATACACAAATTTTCTTTCCTTTCCTATTCTAATGGTTGAACTGAAATTGTTAATTGATAGGCTGAAATATGAATTGTATAAATTGTTTTCCCTTTCCTCCTATTTCCTGAACATACACACGTTCACCCTCCTCATACACATGTTCACTGTCACAATAATACACATACACACACTCACCTTTTTGCCTATATACTCCCACACACACACTAGTCACTCATGTATGTCCCTACACACACACATTGCTCTCTAGTACTCACATCACTCCCACTTTGCCTCCCTCATATACACACACACACCCTCACTCTATGACGCACACATTTTCACTCATGTACACATGTAACCCTCACCTAACCACTGCACATGGTCACACACACATGTTTATGTATTTACTCAGTGCACCCATTCACACTCACTGATTTCAGATTTTTCATACACTCATACACTGGTACACTTGAGTTCCCCTCTCTTATACATATGTATATATATGTATCCTATATATATGTATCATGTGTGTGCCTATATATATTATTAGATACATATAGGGTATGAGGAATACTATATGATGATGTTTTATGTATATATGTGATTGTATGGGTGTAATGTATAGATAGCTAATATGAGTATATTCTAATTAGTTTATATATATACATATATATCAATTTGTGTATTGATTTGCTATAGAGGATATCTTGTGTAGAGTTGTGTTTTGATAGGCTTGGCATGGTATTGCCTAGATTAGTCTTGATTAACCTAGAATAGTCTTGTTAGATTTAGATTAGACTATTTGACTTAGGTTTGACCTTAGGGTTGACCAGAGTTGACCAAGAGTTGACTTTGGCCTAGATTGACCTAGAATCATGTAGAATGCATAGTAGGACTTCATTATACCATTTTGGACTTGTTGTGACTTGTGTTGTTCTGATTAGGAGCCAGACACCACTCCTCGAACAGTACTTTCATATCGGACACTCAGATACTAGGCGAGTACATTCATTGATCGTTTTATACTTGTCACGATTTATATTCTCGCTCTAGATTACTTTTACTTGATGCTGTCACGTTATCATCACGGATTGGTACTATATGGATCTCTTCTTGGGATGTTATCCCCCTTAGCGGGCGCATCGGATACTTTATGACATGTGTTTCATGTACATCATGTATTCCTTGCTCTTGCGTTACTCATGTACACTCATGTTCTCTCATGTTCTTTCATGTGCGCTCATGTACTTTTATGTGCTCTCATGTACGTTCATGTTTCCTCATGTGTTTTCCTGTGTAACCAAAACATCATGTCCGTAACATAACTTGAATAGATCCTTGTGTATTGATTGTGGGTAGGGGTGAGTATAAATGGTCATATGATTTACCCATCATGTACACTCTGTTACTTCCATGTTTTATCATGTACATCCTAAGCCAATTACATGCCATCTCGTACTCTAAATCACTAGTCACTTACAGTTCTTACTTATCATGTATATATTTCCAGTTATCAAATATCTCTCCTATTTTCATGTACATCTTTTTACAGCGTTTCATGTATCTTACTCTATTACCTGTTTTATATTTCCTGACATGATATGAACTGCATGAGATGTATTGTGCTCGCTCCTATCCTGACTGGACCTGTTGAAAATATTACAGAGGACGAGGAGGAGGCTGGTTTGGATACTTACTACGGGGTAGCCTTAGATGACACATGTGAGCTGGACCCTCAGGAGGACCCAGCTCTAGCTGAGAACATCACCCCGATTGCCTAGATTAGATTAGTTAGGCTTAGCTTCTTTTATGTAGTCTTGAGGCATGTTTAGCTAGACTTTATTCTGAGTTCAGAGATGTATATTCTTTCATTCTGTATCTGAGACCATGTACTTCTGGATATTTGTTGGGATTATCTTAGACTACTTTTCATCTATTTGTTTCCTTGAGTTCTATTTCATATCGTGCTATCTCTTCCTTAGTTGTGATTGAGTTTATTACTGCTATGTCACCCCCATTCGGGGAGTATTAAACTGTTTAGAGATATTTTGTTAGATGTATGTTGACCTAGGACAGCGTTCTACCGCCGACACTGCGACGTAGGCTGGGCGTTGTTACGTTCTCGTACCCTCACAGTGGGTGCGGGTCGTGACAGTGTCTCTAGTGGCAAATTTCTCGGCTTCGTCATTACCTCTAAGGGTATACACGTGGATCTCGAGAAGATCAAAGCCATTCAAGAGATGCGTCCTCCACGCAACCTAAAAGAGCTACGAGGATTCCAAGGTCGACTTGCGTACATCAGAAGATTCATTTCGAATTTGTCTGGACGCTGCAGACCGTTCACTCAACTCATGAAGAAGGGTGTATCTTTCGTTTGGAACGAAGAATGTCAACGAGCATTTGACGACATCAAGCGGTATCTCATGAATCCACCGGTCTTGGTGCCACCAATCTCTGGCATACCATTCTTAATGTATGTCCGTGCTATGGATCATTCATTGGGTGCTTTACTTGTCCAAAAGAATAAAGAAGGCCATGAACAAGCTATCTATTATCTCAGTCGTACTATGATTGGTGCTGAACACCATTATAGTCCGGTTGAAAAAGAATGCCTAGCTCTCATGTTTGTTGTTCAAAAGACTCAGCATTATATCATTGGTCAAACTATTCATGTCATATCCCGAGTTAATCCTCTTCGGGTACTGATGAAGAAACCCAGTACACTCAACTCTCGGCTGGCTACATGGGCCATTCTGCTAGCCCAATATGACATGGTATATGTTCCTCAAAAATCTGTCAAAGGTCAAGCACTGGCGGATTTCTTAGCAGCCCATCCTATTCCAGAAACATCCAAACTTTACGATGAAATTCCAGATGAGACTTTGGAATCTAATACAATCTCTGAAGAATTTCCTACTTGGCGTTTATTCTTTGACGGAGCATCCAGAATTGGACCTAATGGTGCCATTGTAGCAGGAGTCGGAGTTGTTCTCTTTTCTCCAGACGGGTCAGCTATCCAAAGAGCCTACTCTTTAGATGAGCCTTGCTCCAACAACGTGGCAGAATATAATGATCTACTCATCGGCCTTCAATTAGCCAAACAATTGGACGTCGAGTATCTTGAAGTCTATGGTGACTCTAAGCTGGTTGTTAATCAGGTTAGAGGAACCTATGAAGTTCGTCATCAAGATCTAGTACCTTATCATGAAGCAGCAATCAACATGGCTATGTCATTCAAAGCCTTCTTCATAGACTATGTACGCCGAGCTTGCAATACTGAGGCATATGCTTTGGTCAATCTTTCAGCAGTCTTAGCCATCCCTATCAGAAGACAACAGGTGGTGGTCATCTCTAATCGTGAGTTGTTTTGTATTGAAAACAATCATAATATTGAGTTCAGTAATCTTGCTGAAATCAATGTTATCAATGAAGACTGGAGAACTCCTTTCATCGACTTTGTAGTTCATGACATACTCTCTGAAGATTCCAAAGAGGCCACAAGTATTCGTCGACGATCTCTACGATTCTACTACAACCAAACCACCAAGACTCTCTATCGACGAACTTATGACAGTCTTCTTCTACGCTGTCTAGCTGGTGATGAAGCGAAACAAGTACTGCGTGAAGCTCATGACGGTGTCTGCGAAGCACATCAACCTGGTCCTAAGCTACAAGATCGTATCCGATGCATGGGTTACTACTGGCCCTCTATGGTATCAGATGCCATCGATTATGCAAGGAAATGTCAAGCTTGTTAAATCCATGCAGATTTCATTCATCAACCTTCGGAATTTTTGCATCCGACGGCTGCATCCTGGCCTTTTGAAGCTTAGGGCATGGACATCATAGGTCCTATCAATCCTCCTTCTTCTAGAGGACATCGGTTCATACTGGCAATAACCGACTACTTCTCCAAATGGGCTGAAGCTATACCTTTGGCTGAAGTCAAAACCAGCAGTGTCATCAACTTCGTCAAACACCATGTCATCTACAGATTTGGTGTACCTTGAAGGATCATTCATGACAATGGACTACAATTCATCAGCTAGAAGTTCACAAGATTCTGCGATGATCACCGGATTGACAATGTTGCTTCTACAGCCTACAATCCTGCTGCTAATGGCTTAGCTGAAGCTTTCAATAAAACCATTATCAAGCTTCTCAAGAAGTTTGTGTCTACTAACAAACGGAATTGGAGCAAAAAGCTTGGTGAATGTCTTTGGGCCTATCGAACTACGGTCCGCAATCCCACAGGCTTTACACCTTTCTCTTTGGTGTATGGTTGTGAAGCAGTTCTGCCTCTAGAACTTCAAATTCCTTCTTTAAGGAATGCCATTGCTAATAAACTCACTACAGAGAATAACGATCTTCTCCGACTTCAAGAATTAGAAGCACTCGATGAAAAGCGGCTATTGGCTCAACAGCATATTGAGTTATATCAAGCCCGCATATCGAAGACTTTCAACCGCAAAGTTAAAGTCAGAGCCTTTTAGCAAGAAGAACTTGTTCTAACAGTAAGACGTCCCATGACTATGACTCACTCGAGCAAAGGCAAATTCGATGCAAAGTGGGAAGGACCTTACGTTGTCAGCAAAGTCTTTTCAAATGGAGCATATCAACTTTCAGAGTTAGATGGTCGAATTGCAATGATGCCTATCAATGGCAAATTCCTTAAGAAATACTATATATAAATGTAACAGAGATTTTATGTAAATAAGATCAGACAGTTCATAAATAAAGTTTGATTTTTATTTCATCATAAAAGATGTTACATGATATCAAGGAAGGTCGCTATCGTCCTTCTCAACATTGGGACGCGGACCACTGCCATCCTTATCAAAGACATAATCAGCAAAAGTGTCGAGAACATCCTTGCTCGAGCCCACAAGGAACTTGTAGGCAGCCATCCTCATGGCCTCCTCCTCTTCAGTCTTTCCTGGTTCAAGCAGAAAGTCCAGGATATCCTGCGGTGGTTTGGGTGCGGACGAACCTTCGCCTGCCTCTGCCTGCTTTGGCTGGACTGGTTCGGCAAGATGTTCTTCAATGCCCGCTTCAACCTTTGGGGTGACTTCAGCCTTCTTGGATGCATCTCCGGATGACATCTTTATGTTGAAAAGTGAATATGATTATTCTTTCCAGATTTCTGTTCTATTTATAGGCAGAGATTCTCAAAATAATGAAACGTCACATTCATCCGACGGTTCGTCCGTTCATTCATCATCACCTGACGGTTCATCCGTTCATCATCATCAGACGGTTCATCCGTTCATTCACATCCATCACCCGACGGTTCATCCGTTCATTAATATCAGACGGTTCATCTGTTCATTCATATTCATCAGACGGTTCATCCGTTCATCAGACAGTTCATCCGTTCATCATACGGTTCATCCGTTCATCAGACGGTTCATCCGTTCATTCACATTCATCCGACGGTTCACCCGTTCATTCAATTTGACGGTTCATCCGTTCATCCTGACGATTCATTTCATTCATTTATTTCATTTACACCTTTTTCATTCATTGTCCATATCAGCAACTTGTCGTCTTCGATTAAGTTGTCTATTTTGAAGTAATAATATTCGACAAATTATATTCTGCCACGTCCACATTATCTCTGAGCAGATATAATGAATATAATTATTTTCTACAAAGAAATATATCATGTCCTGTACCTCTGAATATATTTTCTATCGCTATTATTTATATCTGAATAAGATATGCAAAAAATAATAGAGCCACAACAAAATGTCTTTTATTGATCAAAAATTTAAGACATTACATACATAGCATAAAGAAAGACAAAAAAAATACAATATGTTCTTTCTATTGAGATGGAGGCATTATCAGATTAGCAATTTGCTGCTTCAGAATATGCAGCCGTTCTTCGCGAGATGCCATCACTCTCCTCCTGGCCTCTTCCATCCCAGATTCTTCATTAAAAACGGGCATGGATACCATTCGACGAGTGATTTTAGCATCATGAGTTGCTACATACTCGTTTCTTTCCTGAGTTAGAGCATCAAATTGTTGGACTGCAGTCTGATGCTCTGTAACTTCATTTTCCAGTTCCTCTTGGAGGCGAGCAATCTCCACTTTCAGCTCGGCAATCCTTCTCTCTCTTCTCTCAGCAGTTGAGATCACCGATTCCAACTTGGAATTATATTCAGCATATTTAGTAGTATAAGCATCGAAGAGGTTCTGGAGATTCACTCCTTCAATTGCAGCTGCCTGAGCCATTTGTTCAAACTCTGCCTGCACTAAAGGCTCCACTTCCCCTTTGTTGAGATCTTTATAGTTCTTTATGGAGATTTCCAGCTCATTTAATAAATGGTCAAGGAAAGTGGCCTGAGCCTCATCACCTTGCTCCCGGATGGCCTTCACCAAGAAAGAGGTCGGACCTCTAACCATGTAAAAATCAGCGTCTTCTTTGTCCATCATTCTATTGATCAGAGGCCCCAAGGACTCGAAGAAGCATTTGGTGAATGATTGGATGACAAGCTTATTAATCGCCAGAGCACCAGGAGTCGCAGCTACTCATGTTGATGACGAAGCAGCAGGACGCTCAATTTTTCGTATCTGAACAGCAGGCTCTTTGAATAAGGGAACCAAAGTGGAGCTGGTTGCTCCTCCTGGTTGTTCCTCTACAAAATCAAATACTGTCACTTTGCCTGTCATTGGCTATTGATAAAAGAGAATCAAAAGTGAAAACAGTCTTACCATGGGTGGATCCAGCAATAAGCCTATCATCTGCAGGAACAAACTTTAGCTGAGCAGAAGTAGCTTCAGACACTATGGCCTGACTACTTCCTGCTTCAGAGCCACAAGATAAATGGCGGCTGGTACTGGCAATTGTCGTTGCCAGTACTATGTCCATGCATATTGGAGGAGCAGAAGAGGTTTCGGGTTCTGTATGGATAAAAGTAACAATGTTAGCTATCAAGTTATTTATTAAAAGAAGATCGCTAATTTCATTACAATACCTTCGGGAGCAGCAACTAGAGTTTCCTCCAAATCCACCTCTTCATCAGCAATCTTCTTCGGAGATCTCGACACCTCAGCCTCCTTTTCAGGAGTCAGAGTGTCTCGAGGGGATGTCTAGATCTCAACATTCTCTTCCGGATTTTGTGTCTCATCAGCAGCTTCTGATGAGGTGCTCTCCTCGTTCTCGCTGTCCTCGGGAGCCTCTTCACTAGCAGCATCAACGGCATGATCAGCTTCTTCTTGATAACCGAAGTCACAGCCATATAAAGCTTCAATCATCAAACGATCTTCTTCCGCAAGGGTTGCTCCCGGTGTGGCAGGAAGATGAGTTTCCGCTGCTGTTGGCAATGGAGATTGCAAAGGTTCATGCTCTGTTTCTGCAATATTGTCTCTAGGCTCTATGGCCTCATCTCTCCGGTCGATCTCTTCTCTCTCCTCAATATCCTCTTTCTGCTCTGGACTGGGAGTTTTATGTCCAGCCTCAGAAACAGGGGTTGGAGAGGGCATGGTGAGTCCCGCTGCAGCGTCTATCACGATCGAAGACAAAACTTGTCTTCTGCGGACCAACCTTTTCTTCCTATGCAGAGGTCTCTCAGGACTCTCTACGTTTATTGCCTCGACTTGTTTTTGAACATAGGTCGGTGTGGCAGCTTCTTCCTGCTGAATTGTCTCGGTCAGCTGCCGAGATTGAGATATGGTAGTAATCTTTTATGAAGAATGATCCAAGATCAGTTTCTTCTTCGAAGCTGGGACAAAAGGCTCCTCTCTCCTTCTCTTCTTGGCCGGAGATTTAGCAACCTTCAAAGAAACACGCAGTGGCGCATTAATCTCTTCAGGGAACATAGCATCCCTCGAAACTTCTAAGGGTGCATCCACTGGCTCGTGCACCTCATCATTACCTGGAAGTGACATGATGACTCCTCCCTTCTTCAATCTCGTTGCAGACACGAAGCTATCCGCAAGATTGAAGTTCTCGGAAAAAGTGTTCGATGATGTATAAATCATCGAATATGTGAACAGCATACGAGGGCCATGATTACTATTCACTGGCATCGAGAACGTTGCTTTCGTATCTCGAGTGTTGTAATAAGCCCAAGCTCGGGCTCCATCTATCAAGAAACCTTTTCCTTGTAGGCATGAAATAATATTACCTACGTGGAATTGGTCATATCCAAACTGCCGAGCAAACCGGCTGGGAAGATATGGCTCCAAGTAGCATTCTTCTTCAAACCGATATACTAAGTGGGATGGACGAATTGTCTTCAACCAATCAAAAGCTGTACGGCTCAAAGGTTGCATCTTTAAGTCAACCATGTTGGTCGGCAATTGTTCATATCCGGCAGGAGGAGTAGTGCAATAGAAGTTCCATCCTTTGCCAAGGTTCAAAGCATATCTGCAATCTCTCAAGGAAGTATATTTCCACTTACCGTAGGAGAATCTCTGCAAAGAGCTGCCACTGACTGGTCCCATGTCGGGGTCCATCAAAGTAGGATGGTGTAGAAGCAACCACCCGAACAGATAAGTATACGATAATTCTAGCCGAGGAAACTCTTTCTCGTCCTTAGCTTTCAGCATCAATTCGACGTATAGACGGAGACTGGCGTTCATTCTACAAGTCATCGCCGATAAGAGATCCATCTTGTAGCCGAAGACTAATCGAACGGCAGCAAAAAGAATACCGCGATCGAAGCGGTCTACGACACTTGCTCCGGGAACGACGAATCGACGGAGCCAATATGTCAAAAAACCTGCCAGTTGGGCTTCTTTTGACATAAATCGATATCCTGCTCCCATATAACTCTCGAGAATGTCTCCTTTCTTTAGAGGACGACATTGATGATCGTCCTTGATCTTGACATCCAAGTCACCACTTATCTCCATTAACTTCACCACCTCAGTGCTGTTCAGTGGTTTAAAGAAGTCGGGATAGCAGTTGTCATATTCCTTGGTCTTTTTTCTTCAATATGGTTGAGGAACAGATAAGGCAACCATTTAGATGAATAACAGGTACCAGATGTACGACTTTTCTAAAACAAAGAGCAGATTTTATAATGACACAGCAGTTCTTCGACGACTTCTACCATGGCTGTGTTCTCTTTTTGAAGTTTGTCCAACTCATCATTAGTTGGGACAAATTCCTCATACGGGGCATCGTCCATCGGCAGGTAAGAGATGTACTACATCTCGTGAAGGGCAAACCCGATCTCTCTGCAGGGAGTCATAAAAGTCCCTGTCCTGTAGTTGTATCTTTCTGCTAGAGCCAGAAATAGATACGTATTGGGGGCAAAACCGTAAACAGTGGCATGCACTGCTTGATACAAGTTAATCTGCTGAAGTTTGTCTTCAAACTTAGTCAAAATTCAGTTTGCTATATAACTCCATCTCTTATAGTCTGTGTTCACTAGTCCAGTTAATCTGAGGTCTTGATCTGGATACCTTCCTTCGACCTTCGCGAACTCATTCGCGAATATTGGAACTCTCACGGGCAATAACAAAGAAGAATTTTCCGGCGGAATACAACCGGGCTTTAAACCTCTAAGCAAGACACTGTATCGTTCCGAAGAACTGTAGAACATGTCCTTCTTGTTAGGCCCCTTCTTCACATAAATCTTTCCAGGAAGGACATCCTGAAAAGGTGTGAGATTCCATTCCATTTTCCTCGGATAGCTTGCATGAGCTTATCGAGATAAGGGGAGATAGCGGAAGACATCTGGTATCGAGATTGTCTTGTCTTTCTGTTGGACAATCCGTTCTTCCATCCGTGGCCTCGGCTGAGAGCTCTTCTCAAAAGCTTCGCCAAACAGAAATATGGGCTTCTTGTGAATTATGGCATCTGCCGACTCTAAAGGTTGCCCATTCATCAGACATAACAGGGTTTCATTATCTTGGGTTACCAAGATAGCTTGGCGGAAAGCTGGCAGATCATACTGTGGATAGTGCACATGGGACAGGTCTTCTTTGAATTCCGATTCTGAAAGAGTTCCTACAAAATTCTCATACCCCGGACTTCTCTGGTATTAACTGCATCAAACAGAGAAAACAAAAATTCAGCACAAGAAAAAATCAAGGATGCTACCATCAGATTGCGCAACCATCAGATTGCACAACCATCAGATTGTGCAGCCATCAGATTGTGCAACCATTCGATTGCGCAACAAACAGTCTGCGCCAGCATCAGATTGTGCTGGTAGTCTCGCACAAATCAGCAAATTGTGCTGACTTTTGCCAGCGTAGTTCAACCGATTGCGCAAGAAGTTATTCTTCATAAAAATGAAGAATAAACTGTTTCGTGCAAACCAAAACCCTAAAAAGGGTGGCACAGTATGATCACATCTCTAAAAAGAGATGGATTCTGAAAATCAGTGAAGTCGAAAAAACCTAAAAAGGATTTTTCGATTGGGTCATCTACCTTGCAACACAGGATGCGCAGTCTCATGTCGAGAAGGATGTCGTGCCACCCTAGCCGAAGGCTCGGCGGGGGCCTTGTCCTTAGCAGCGGCGGAAGAACGCTTAGGAGCCATGGAGATTAGATGGAGAAGAAAGGAGGAATAGGCTCGAGACTTCTCTCTTAAATCACAAAAGCAAAGTAAAGAATGAAATAAATATTGAAGAGAACTATTTATAGTTTTTCAAAGAGTAATAACTGCCTCAGACTGCGCCAAAAAAGTAGGGATCGGCTCATCCGATTGCGCAGACAGCTCATGCGTAACTTAATTTTAATTTGAAATTCAAAGTATTTCGAAACTTTGAATAAATTCAACTTTCGAAAACTTTGAAGGGGATCTTGTAGGTCCTAAAAAATCAAGTTGCACCTATTAACAAAGTCAGAAAATCAAGAAATACAACTTTCAAATAAACTGTGCAGACATCAGATTGTGCATCATTCCGACTGCGCACACCGGACTGCGCACACTTTCAACTGCGCAGGCTGACGTGGCAATGTCATCATTATCTGACAAAATCAAATCTTTCTGACAGCTGACAGCATAAAAAATGAGGAGACTGTTCGTTTATTGTGCCACACAGCGCTCGAGGACAACTGTACATGCAGCGCAATCTAGTGCCTGTGCAATCCAGTGCCTGCGCAATCCAGTCCAACGCAATCCATCTCAGCGTAATCTGAAGTCAGCACAATTCATATGGTGCACTTCATTGTGTCAACTGACAAAAGTACACGTGGCATTCATGCCATCAATTGCTCGTTACGTGGCAACCGTCTTCACACGATCATGTGTATTTCAATCAAATGATGCCATATGTCCAAGACAGTCAGCCCACAACCAGACAACTGCCTGCGCAGTCTGATGCTGCGCAATCCAGTTCCTGCACAATCCAACTTGCGCCATTCAGAATAACTAAAAATTAGTTATTTCCAGAACTCTATAAATAGAGTTTCAAGTCTTCATTCAAGGAGATCAGATCAGATAGAGAGATCAGACATAAAAGTTCAAAAATACCAGAGAGTTCAGGAGTTCTTGCCCAAGTGCTGCTACATTCTTCCGAGGCTTTTGCCTTCAACTTCCGAGGCTTTTGCCTTCAACTTCAGAGGCTACCGTCTTCAAAGTTCATATCGTCCAAGGGATAAAGCAATCGTCTTCTAGATTGGATTCCTACAGTTGTACTTTCCCAGAATTCTTGTAATCTTTACAAAGTTTGTATCAATAAAGTTTCATACTTTTGTTTTTGCAAACAATAATATCCAGGAATCTCGTAAACATCTGAGTGACAGATTCGTTTGGCTTTATTTTGAATGCGTCATACTCCTGAGTAAGTCTGCTGATCTTTGACTCCTTGACTTGTGTTGTTCCTTCGTGGGTTACTTCGAAAAGTTTTCACACTTTATTTGATGTTGTGCAAGTAGACACCCTGCTAAATTCAGTCCTGTCTAAAGCACAAAATAAAGCATTAATAGCACGTGCATCAAGACTGGTAATTTTTTTTCATCCTCAGTATTTTTATCATGGGATTTTTCAACCAATACATCTTCAATGAGATATGAGGAGGCTTTTTATAGCCATCAATAACAATAGACCATTAGTCAAAATCTAGAGATTTTAAGAAAAAACTCATCCGTATTTTCCAATAAGGCTGTGTTTGATTGGGCTTTTTTTTCCATGGAAAATATTTCCACCACAAATTTTCCACCAATTGTAGTGTTTGATAGTTATATTTTCTATGGAATTATTTTCCAAAAAACTATCATTTTCTATATTTTCTTCTAAAATGGTGGAAAATGAAACATGTCCAAGCCATAGGAAGATATCATTTTCCATGGAAAATAACTATTTTCCGTGGAAAATAATGACAATCAAACAACCAAATTAATTTTTCCATGGAAATTTTTAAAATTCTATGAAATTTTTTTCCTAGGAAAATAATTCCATGGAATTAATTTCTTTTCCATGTATTTTCTACCTTGCAATCAAACACACCCTAAGTGTAATTTGTACCGTCAAACAGTGGAGGTCTGTTTGTGGCTTGGCCTTCACTTGTGAACTTCGCAGTTGCCATGTATTATACTGTGATATATGTAACAATTATAGTGAAATATAACTGCAATGTTACGTTGCTTTACCTATATAACCTGCTCTGATACCAATTGTAGGAACGAATCGTAAAGCGCAATACTCTAGAAGGAGGGGGTGAATAGAGTAGGCAGCGGAAAAATAGCTAATTTAAAATTTAGAAGCAAGATCACAGAGATATATCACAAGTAAATAAATGTAAAGATAGAGATCAAAAAGCAAACACAAAGACGACGATGTATATTGGTTTTCTTCTTGTGAGGACTAGTCCAGTCGAAAGAACTCTAGGTTCCAGTTGAATCCACTATTGGAAAATACCGCAAGTTTTCATACGAAGTCTGTGCAACTTCTACAAACACGAGTCTAAAAGCATGGATAACAAAACATGGGAGTCTCATGCGGCTCAAGAGTCTCTTAGAGCTTCATGCGGCTCAAAATCCTTTAGAGCTTCATGCAGCTCAAAAGTCCCTTAGAACTTCATACGGCTCGAAAGTCCCCGATAGCTCCATACGGCTTGGGAAAAGCCACGTGGCCCTATGCGGTTCAAAAATAGGCCTATACAGCTGGCCATAACTCAGTGCAGACTGGCTCATTAAATGCTCTGACACAATGCGGCTGCTCTGACACAAAGGATTGACAACTCTGGCATAAAGATAAAATGATGACTATAACATAATGACATGCTCCTAGAGAGACGAAAAAAATCTTTATAGCTGGCACGATCCACCAATTCCAAAGCTCCTTATGTGGATCGCTTCAAAGACTTTTGTGCGGTTCGGATGGGGGGCCACCCTTATGCGGCTTCGTTGTAGGGGCCACCCTTATGCGGCTCAGTTGGAGGCCATCCTTATGTGGTTCAGATGGGGGGCCACCCTTATACGGCTCGGTTGTGGGGGCCACCCTCATGCGGTTCAGTTGGAGGCCACCCTTATACAGCTTGGTTGTGGGGGCCACTCTCATGCGGCTCAGTTGGGGGCCACCCTCATGCGGCTCAGTTGGAGGCTATCCTTATGCGGTTCAGATGGGGGGCCACCCTTAGGCGGCTTGGTTGTGGGGGCCACCCTCATGCGGTTCAGTTGGAGGACACCCTTATGCGGCTCAGTTGGAGGACATCCTAATGCGGCTTGGTTGTGGGGGCCACCCTCATGTGGCTCGGTTATGAGGCCACCCTCATGCGGCTCAATTAGCAGACCAGACTCATGTGGCTCTGCCAGGATGTCCCGTTCATGCGGCTCGCAGCATAAATGACAGTTGGGACACGTGGCAGAAGATTGACTAAGACTTATCCACTCGGATTTAGCAACCAACAAATCATAACAATGCAGATTTATTGCAATCATCATAACTCCCCAGATCAATTTCCAACAAACAATGCAGATTTGTTCCAATCAACATGAGCAGCCCAGATCGATTTCCAACAAACAATACAGCCAATCAACATAAGCAGCCCAGATTGATTTCCAACAAACAAGATCAAGGCTAATCTTAACCAATCCCCAACCGCCCGTTTTTCAAGGAGCAATTACTGCACACCCTACTTATCATAAAGCCCTATAAATAACAGGGGATTATTCCTTCGTAAAAGACACACAGAGAGAGATACGCACAGAGCCCGAGCAGAGAGACTAGCAATCCCCGCACACACAAAGAGCATTTTTTTTCCAGAGCAGAAGCTACGTCCGATCGTCCAAGGAGTAAGGCAGAGTTGATATCACTTTCCCGAGCCTCTATTGTCACCCCCCGGAAAAACTAAACAATTGTACTTAGATTGCTTTTCCTAGGTATTTTTTCTAGGCTCTCTTTATACGAGCGAGTTTGTATTGTGAAGTAAAAGTCCAGTCCGATAAAACTGTTCTGTTCTTTTATAATCAATGGCAAACACGATGGAGACTCTGCTGGGGACTAACTTCTCTACTGCTGAGAAGTTGGTGACACAATCGAACGCAGCCAAAATTCCTCTACGCAACAGATGCTGGTTGTCCGTTTCAACCAACAGGCGTTTGAAAAAATGCTCTCCGACGGGAGCGCTGGCCCGGTCCAGAAGCGAGCCCGCACGAAGAAGGCCCGCAGGGAGTGGTGGCCCAAGACTTTTGCTCCTTCCCAAGCTCTGGAAGAGGCGTTCTCTGCTGCCCAAGATGGCGAAGAAGACTCCCATGCGTCCCCACTTCAGGCCGTAAAGGACCCTGCTATTCTCAAGTCCGGCAGAGGAAAGCACTACGATGCTGGACTTGAGAACTTGAGAAAGCAAATCAAAATTCTATGCGGTCCAGGAAGAAACCGCATAAGGGCGCCAGCCGCATGAAGAAGGACCATGTGGCCAATAATTCCAGCTGCATGAAGGCTCATGCGGCCACTAAATCCAACCGCATAAATAATCCTGCAGCAGCCAAATCCAGTCGCATGAATGCTGATGCCAGCCGCATGAATTCTTATACGGCCATAAATGCCAAGCGTATTAATTCTTATGCGGCCACAAATGCTAGCCGCATGAATGTTGGTGCGGCCACAAATGCTAGCCGCATTAAATACTCATACGACCACCAATCCCAGCCATAGATCATCTTCTCCATGCGGCTCAGGTTCTGTCTTTGGTCGCCTCTCATGCGGTCCTGATCTTGGATGCTCCAATAGGGATGTTCCAGACTCTGTACGGCACAATTTGGACTCTTCCTACTATGCGCCCTTGGGTGCTAGGGAGAAGAAGTCTAGGGCAGCGTGGGCTCGTCGAGCTCAGTCAGCTGTCCCAACGTCTGACCATCAGAGAGCTCCGCTTACTGTTAATCGGGCCTATGACGAAAAGTTATACAAAACCGACCGTGTCTAGCCCCCAACAGCAAACGGACAGAGTGGTTCCCAAAAGTCTTCCAAACATGGAGCAAATATGGTGCCAACACACTCGTGTGCTCGGGACTCCCGGGCCACAAAATGAGTGACTTACGTGATGTGATTCTTCACAAGCGTAAGGAAAGAGATGAAAGCTTGGTGTGTAGAGAGTCCTTTCATGGACATCACTGCACTCAAGTCATTGTCAACTGCTGCTGCAGCAAGACGGCAGTACAAGAGGACCGGCAGTCCGTCTTCCAACGACTGCAGCGGCCAGGACCGGTCCTGCAACAAAGCTCAGGAGACAAAGTGCTTCATGTTGTCTCCTGCAATTCTGCTTGGAAGATCTCTACCGGCAAGGCGAGGAAGAAGATAAATGTTTCCAGCCCGACGATCCCTACTAGCGCGGCTAGG
The DNA here is from genome assembly GCA_029216955.1 of Iris pallida. Classification (NCBI taxonomy): domain Eukaryota; kingdom Viridiplantae; phylum Streptophyta; class Magnoliopsida; order Asparagales; family Iridaceae; genus Iris; species Iris pallida. Next base: position 255,931 of record JANAVB010005837.1, read on the forward strand.
AAACTCACGTCCAAACGGCTGTCCACAACTACCACAGGAGGAGTTTATCAGGGCACTCGCTCCAAGATAAAATCTTCAACACTTGGAGATTCATCGTCATCTACATCTCTGGGGGTAGCCGAAGCTGGGGGTAGTACCCCTCCGAACGTCCATAACAATCCAGTGTTCCAAGAAGATACACCAGGGGAAGTAATTCCCTCCACAGATGCAGTAGATCCGAACGTCCCTGAGGACGTCCACGGGTCCCAAGATGAGGCAGCCTCCTATGTAGGGGGTAGCACTTCTACTGAGTCCGAACCAGAGGAGAACATCCCTACATACCCCGACGATTTCTCGGTACAAGGGTATGATTCAGAGGGCACATCCTCCACCGTTCCTTCCATCTCTCCTCATGTGAGGACGGTATTCATGACGAACAACGACCAAGACAGTCCCAGTGATCGCCAAAGCATCGACACTCTGGAGGTCATACTTCATACCTTGGTCAAGTCCGTGGACGAGATCAAAGCGGCCCTACCGGCTCTGCAAGGAAGTACGCCTGGCCAAACAAGCTTGGGTCCTGCGGTCAATGCGGACTCAAACTCAACTGCGCCAAACCCGAGCAACAATCCTCCTACGATGTTGGCTCCCACTTCTGTAGACGAGGCCAGGGAGGCGAGACAAGAGGTCAGGGAGCTCCGGGCCATGTTTTACGCCCGAGAAACCTCTCAAGACCTCAGGATACGACAGCCATATCCTGCTGTATGGAGAGATGTCCCCTTCCCACAAAGATATAAGACATTTAACATCAATCCATATGATGGAAAGACATCTGCGAGACGGTACATCACCTACTTTAAAGTCACCACTGACCATCTGTCTCATGACGATGCCATCCTCACGCGGTTGTTCATCGGGGCATTGGAGGGGGTAGCATTTGATTGGTACCGCAATCTGCCAGACAACTGCATCAATTCTTTCGCCGATTTCAAAAATATGTTCCTTGAAAGGTTCTACGAGGTGGAATAAGATGTGACAATGTCCACCCTTATGGACGTTGTTCAAGGTGAGAACGAGCTAACCAGGAACTACATTGAGCGGTTTCGCCAAACTACGATGAAATTGACCTCTGGCAATCCAGATTCTTTCTTGATTGAAATCTACCAAAAGAGGCTGCTTTCCACAATCAGCCTCTGGATGGAAGAAAGTTAATTCAAGGACTGGAAGACTTTCATCATCAGCGCCACTAGCGCAGAAGACAAGTTGAAGAAAGTTCGCCAACTGAGATTGCACATCACGGAGGGAGACGACAAGGGCAAACGCCCTAATACCAACAGCAACAATGGTGGTAATCCCTCCAACAACCGAGACAATAAGGGCAAACAGGCTATGGTGGCGGACACAGCCCCGAAGCCAGAATTGAAGCCGACAGAGAAGCAGTAGCCGCAGATGACTTACTCGTTCGAAGACAGCCATGTCAAGCCCATCCTTGACATGCTCATACAAGAAGACAGGATTCAGCTCCCTCCACCAAGACGTGAGCCTCGGTCTGCAGAGATGGAAAGCCCAAAGTACTGCCACTACCACCGCTACATCCATCATGCTACTGAAGACTACTTCCAATTGAAGCGGTACATCCAGAACCTGATCAACTCTAAGGCTCTGGCCATTGACTTTGAGGAGGTAACAGTGGCAGCCAACATGGTGTCTGTCCAATTCGGCAGCTTTCCTTCGAAGAGGACCCAAGACGGTATAGTACCCGTCGCCCGGGCAAAAATAGAGGTCGCTAATCTTCTACCTTCTAGAGACCAGGCTGCTGGGCTGGAACCTCTCACCAAATCACGAGGGGAGGTCATGTAGGTCCACCAAGATTTAGTATCCGAAGTAACACAGCCATCATCAACCTCTACTGGAAAGAAGAAGGGTGGGAAAGTCAAGTCCTGTCGCACAATCTCGACGGATGTCGAAGAAGCTACGGCTGTCGTTACCCGATCCGGTACACAAACTCAACTCCCACCGGGTAACTCGGCTGAAGATCATCAGCCGGCAGCTGCTGATGCTCCAGGACCTTCTCAGCCTCCGACGACCGACAAGCCTAGCCGAAGGAGACTCGCTTTGACAAGCCACTCCGAAAAAAGGCACCTCATGGGATGGAGAGGCCCTACAACTTTAACATCTTGGCACAATTGGCCAACACACCGACCAAGTTGTTATTATATGAGCTCTTAAGGCTCTCCAAGGATGTTCGTGTCGCCCTGAGTGACGTACTTCAAAATGCTGATGCCCAGGATAGTGCTTGTACCGGTGTAATGCCCAATATCGTGTTCACTCCGTAGGACATGCTTATCAAGACCAACTCGCACGATCGCCCTCTGTATTACACTGGATATGTCGGCGACGTCAAGGTAGATCGGATGCACATTGACCCTGGCACTTCGATAAGCATTATTCCGAAGAGCTTGCTTTACCATTTGCGCATCCATATGTATCGGCTGACTCCTACAAGTACCGCCATCAGCGGCTTCAATTCCGGAAGAAGCTATCCCATCGGAAAGATTCGTCTGAAGTACCAAATCGACGACCTTCAGTCGAAAGTAACCTGCTATGTCATCGATGCAGACACCTCCTACAACATTCTCCTGGGACGTCCGTGGATACACGGTTACATGTTCGTGCCCTCCATATTGCACTAGTGCTTCAAGTATGTCGATAGGCACAGCTTTGTCAGAACAAAATTCGCTGACATCGATCCCTTTAAAGGGGTCGAATCCTACTATTCGGATTCCTGCTTGTATGAGAACTCGAAGAGGCACCTGATCGAAGAGGATGCTCAAGAACAGACAGAGGCAATTACGGGGCTGGAGGAACCCCTGAGAATCCATTTCCAACCCCTCAAACTAGGAAAGATGGCACCTCTCATAGCCACTCTGCGTAGAGAAACAACGAGTCTCCCGGTGCTCATTGTACAAAAGGAGCAGATGATAGTCCGACTACCAAGATCTGGCCAAGCGTCGAGACCTACTACAGAGCCACTGACAATCAGGCTACCGAGAGCTGGCCAGCAATAAATAGAGGAGCTCAATCACTCTCTCTAGCCGATGACGATTCGTCTTCCCAGAATGAGTCGACAGCCAAGCACTAAGACTGGGACTGCTAGCGAGCCAATAACTCCTCGCCCTGTACCGAATACTAAACTGGGGGTCGCTAGTGTGCCAACGACTACACATTCTGCTCCACCAGTGGAGCCCCTGATGATTAAGCTGCCCAGGTCGTCCTTCCAGTCTTCATTAACACAGGGTGTGGCCGAAGAAGAGTTAGAGCTGGCTAAGTATGTGGCTGCTTACACTGATGTTCCATCCGCAGATGATGTAATTCTACCGGAAAAAATACCTTACTTCATCAATAAAGGGCTATCTTTGAACTACCTCGAGCTTAATAAGCTTTGTACAATGTATGCTATAAAATACGGTATAGGCACCCACCTACACACACAAGTGACAAATGTCTACACCGCAAACCAACTTACTCCCGTGGAAGACGCTTGTTTCATAGTCGAGGGAGAGGATCATCCAATCATCTTCGGCCAGAAGAATGATACACAGCTCTTTAGGATAGAAGAAATTGATCTCGAACCCGACACCGGGAGACTGCCCCTCTATCTGTATAGCTCCCGATCCAAATACCTCATGCAAAATAATGGGTATAATCTGGAGACTACACCTGGCTTGAATTATGGCACTGGTCGGCGATTGCCTTTGTAGTTGCCAGTTCCGGCTGGAAAACTACGAGATTATTACAACAAGACCAGATGTGGGCTAGATTAAGTTACACCTGCAACAACTCCTGAAAGCTCAGATGAGGAATGCGACTGGCATTCACACTCAACCAGATTGCCAACTTCTAATTCGGATGTCAGCATCGGGGACGTATTCAGGCAAGCTCTGTCTGTCAATATGGTATTTGCTGATGCCTACGAAGAAGACAAAGATGTACCCAAACTTCTCGAGTTAGAACCTTGGGTCCAGCAACTAGATGTACAATGGGAGAAATGCTTCAAACTTCGTGAACCTTCCACTGAAGATGAGGTTATGCAAGTTGACCTCGGCGATGAGTCCTCTCCAAAGCCAATCTTCGTCAGCAAAAGCCTGACAGACGAAGAACGAAAGGCGCTTTTGTAACTCGTCAGAGAGTACATTGACGTGTTCGCTTGGAGCTATGAAGACATGCCAGAGCTAAACCCTGAGGTTGCACTTCATAAACTCAACATTCATCCAGAAGTAAAGCCGGTCAAGCAACAACAACGACTGTTCCATCCGGACATCATGAATTCTATTGAAGCTGAGGTCAACAAAATGCTAGCCAGCGGCTTCATCCGGGAGAAGCAACATCCAGACTGGGTTGCCAACATAGTAGTAGTCCTCAAGAAGAATGAGAAGATTCGAATTTGCATCAACTTCCGAAATCTAAACGAAGCATGTCCTAAAGATGAGTTCCCTCTTCCCATCACGAACATCATGATCAACAATACATGTGGCTTTGAGCGCATGTCATTCATGGATGGCTTCTCAGGATACAACCAAATTAAGATGTTTCCTGATGATGAGAAGCATACATCATTCCGAATACCGATTGGCGTGTACTATTACACCGTCATGCTCTTCGGTTTAAAGAATGTTGGTACCACATACCAACGAGCTATGGGCGTTATCTTCAGAGAGCACCTGCGTAAGACCGTGGAGTGTTACGTCGACGACATATTTGTCAAAAGTCGCTCTAAGGGAGACCATCTGCAGGATTTGAGGACGGTATTCGACCTGATGCGAGCGCACAACTTAAAGATGAATCCCACCAAATCTTTTTTGGGCGTAACTAGTAGAAAATTCTTAGGTTTTATCATTACTGCCCAGGGAATCCATATAGATCCTGAGAAGACGAAGGCAATCATGGAGATGGGTCCCCCAAGAAATCTCCGTGAACTCCGAGGCCTTCAAGGGAGGCTAGCCTACATTAGGAGGTTCATCTCTAACCTCTTCGGGCGATGTCAACCATTCACCCACCTCATGAAGAAGATCGTCTCATTCGTATGGGATGAAGAGTGCCAACGTACGTTCGACAACATCAAAGAATATCTGTTAAATCCTCTAGTTTTGGTGGTCCCGGTTGCTAGAAAGCCGTTCTTGCTTTATGTACGAGCGATGGAGCATTCCCTCGGTGCTCTACTAGCACAAAATAATGACGCAGGGCATGAACAACCTATCTATTACCTCAGCCGAATGATGATTGGGCCTGAGCATAGATACACCTCCGTAGAAAATGAATGTCTTGCTCTGGTGTTCGCTATCTAGAAGACGCGACACTATGTTACAGGACAAACCATCCATGTCATATCTCGAGTCAACCCCCTTAGGGTTCTCATGACCAAGCTGGGTACACTCAGCTCTCGCCTCGCTACCTGGGCGATATTATTGTCTCCCTACGACATGATCTTCGTTCCGTAAAAGGCTGTTAAAGGTCAAGCTCTGGCGGACTTTTTAGCAGCCCATCCAAGTTCGGAGTCAACCAGGATATATAAAGAGATTTCAAACGAGGTCGCCAATTCAAACATGGCCTCTGATGATCCCGTCTGGCGAATGTGCTTCGACGGTGCTTCAAGAACCGGACCCAAGTACAACATTGTTGTTGGGGTTGGAGTGGTACTAATTTCTTCCTTTGGCTTGGTGATCAACCGAGCATATTCCCTTACAGAACCCTGCTCGAACAATGTGGCCGAGTAAAACGCCTTGGTTATTGGCCTCCGACTTGTAAAAGAACCGGGGATAGAGTACATGGAGGCATACGGCGATTCACAGTTAATTGTCAATCAGATTCGGGGTTCATATGAAGTTCATCATGAAGACATGATCCCCTATCATCAGGTAGCGATCGCCATCATTACGTCTCAGAAAGGGTTCTTCATAGAACATGTTCCAAGACTCCAAAACATTGAAGCCGACGCTTTGGCAGGACAGGCCGCTTCCCTGGCGGACCCAAAATATACTCATCATTTGGTGGATGTAATAGGCCATGAGTTGGTCTGTCCCAAGAACAACGTCCAATTTGCTGAGAGCTATTCAGTCCTGACGGTCGACGAGATACCGGATTGGAGGCTCCCATTTATTGACTTCGCAGTCTATGGCATCTTGCCGGAGAACCCGAAAGAAGCCACCTCTATTAGAAGACGTTCTCTCAGATTCTTCTACGATACAGAAACAAAGATGCTGTATCGGTGGTCATACGACGGATTACTGCTTCGGTGTCCGTCCAATATAGAAGCCAAAGAAGCTGTACGTGAAGTACATGACGGCGTCTGCGGGGCCCATCAGCCTGGCCCAAAATTGTAAGATCGCCTTCGCCGGATGGGTTACTACTGGACTACGATGGTGGCAGACACGATAGACTACGCAAGAAAATATAAAGCCTGTCAGGTCCACGCAGATTTCATACACCAACCATCTGAATTCTTACATCCGACGGTAGCGTCCTAGCCATCCGAAGCATGGGGAATGGACATCATTGGTCCTATCACCCCACCTTCATCCAGAGGGTACCGCTTCATAATGGCCATTACAGATTATTTCTCCAAATGGACGGAAGCCATTCCACTTGCAGAGATAAAGACGTCAAATATGATCAGCTTCCTCAACCATCACGTTATCTATCGCTTCGGACTGCCTCGAAGGATCATCCACGACAATGGTCCGTAGTTCGCAAGCCACACCTTCTATCGGTTTTACGACAAACATCGGATCCAGAATGTTGCTTCAACACCATACAACCCGACGGCGAATGGGTTGGCAGAAGCATTCAACAAAACTATAATTATAAAACCTCTAAATTTTTACTATATTTTTTAAATTTGATACCGATTTTTTTTATTTCGTATATTGTACGTCGCGTAGTTGTATTGTACATCGTGCACAAAATTTGGTTTTCGTAATTGCTCGACGAGTGCGAATATGTGCGAGCGTACATATTTTAGAAAAATATTTTTTCTAATTTTATAGTTTCAAAATAATTTATATAGTAATTATTTTAGCCATCGTTGTAGAAGCATGGGAAATACTAAAGAAAATGACTCATGCGGCCAAAGAACCCCATGCGGTTCAGAAAGCCCATGCGGCTCGGAGAGTCATTCGGCATAAGGGGCTATGCGGTCCAAGACATCCCATACGGCTCAGAAAGACACGTGGCAGGACAGCCCTATCCTCTACCCTCTCGCATTAATTGCTTGACGGCTGACAACTCTGAAAAAGTGACAGCCCTGACAAAGAAAGAAGTAATTATGACTCTGTCATAATGACGAATCTCTAGGAAAGAGAAAAGAGATCTCTGACACAAATCCCCCGAGTGCCATAAAAAATGCCACGTGGCCTTGCCACGTGGGCGTTCGTATGCGGCTCACTTCTCATGCGGTTCAGAGTGAATCCGTCCTATGCGGCTCAGACCGAGAAAGCCTCATACGGCTCGAGCAAAGTACTTCTCATGCGGTTCAGAATGAATCCGTCCTATGCGGTTCAGGCCGAGAAAGCCTCATGCGGCTCGAGCAAAGAACTTCTTATGCGGTTCAGAATGAATCCGTCCTATGCGGCTCAGGCCGAGAAAGCCTCATGCGGCTCGAGCAAAGACTTCTCATGCGGTTCAGAGTGAATCCGTCCTATGCGGCTCAGGCCGAGGAAGCCTCATGCGGCTCAAGTAAAAACTTTTTATGCGGTTCAAGAGGATCATCTCCATGCGGCTCAGGTGGATGTATCCCTATGTGGCTTACAATGATTACCTTCCTGTGGTTCAAAGTCTCAAGGGAGGGCCACTACCCAGACAGCCCTGGCACGTGGCCTTAACCTTATGCATATGCGGCTCACTCGTCATATGGTTCAGATTCTCCAGTGGCTCCTAGGACACGTGTCCTAAGCCGATTAATTTCTCAGAATTACTGCCACCAAAGATTGGGTCAAATCCCAATAATCTGGGACACGTGGCAGGAGAATAAATTTAATTTATTCGCAGACATCAGAAGATCATTATGAGGAAGATTTATTCAAATCAGCATTAATTGCTAATGGGATTTGGTGTAATCTACACTCGATGGCTCGGATTCGTCACAATCAAAACTGAACGGCCTGGATTGACCAATCTACGGGCCGCTGCCATCTCCAAGAGCTAATCATTGGCAACCCTAATGATCACATCCCACTATTATAAATAGCAAGGTGCCATTCCCTTGTAAAAAAAAAGACAAGATCAGAGAGAAATACGCATATACAGAGAGACTCCCCAATAGTCGAAAAGAAAATACACAGAGAGAGAAGCCAGAAGAGCAACATGAGGAGAGCAAGAAGAGCATTTCTTCACTAACGCCAACCATCTTTCCACAAGGAGACAAGGCCGCATACCGATCGTCCAAGGAGTAAGGCAGGGCTGCCGTCGCCTTCCCGAGCCTCTACCGTCACCTCCCAGAATCTAAAATAAACAATTGTACTTAGACTGCTATACCTAGGTTTTCGTCCCTAGGCTTTCTTTGTACAAGCGAGTTTGTATTGTGAGTCTAAGTTCAGTCCTCCCATAAAACTGTTCTGTACTTTTACAATCAATGGCAAACACGATGGGGACTCTGCTGGGGACTAACTTCTCCACGGCTGAGTAGTTGGTGAAGCAATCGGATGCAGCCAAGCTTGGCTCCATGCAACAGAAGATGGTCGCCCGGTTCGACCAACAGGCGTTCGAAGAAATGCTCTCCGACAAGAGCACTGGCCCGATCCAGAAGCGAGACCGCACAAAGAAGGCCCGCAAGGAGTGGAGACCCCGATCCTTTATTCCTACTGAAGCTCTTGCAGAAATACCCTCTGTTGCTCAAGACGGCGAGAAAGACTCTCCTGCGGCCCCACTTCAGACCATAGACAACAAAGCTGTCCCCAAGTCCGGCAGTAGAAAATACTATGATGCTGAACTTGCAGGGGCAAAGAGGAACTCTATGACATCCGAGCCGCATAAGGGTATTAGCCGCAGGAAGAAAGCTCAGGCGGCTACATCCGCCAGCCGCATGGAGAAAACTCATACGGCCACATCTGTCAGCCGTATAGCTTATGCGGCTACAGTTGCCAACCACATGGATGAAACTCATACGGCTAAGAAAGTCAATCGCTTGCAGAAAACCCATGCGGCCACAATTGCCAACCGCATGCAGCCAACCTGCACGGTCGTGACTCCTAGCCGCATAAAAACAACTCATCCAACGGCAGAAGACAACCGCATGCAGACAGGCTGCATGGCACCCAATTCTAGCCGCATAGCGACCGTTCCACGCTTCTCTCGATCAGTCTTCGACCGTCTCTCATGCGGTCCTGACTCTGATGGTTCTCTGGATGATAAGCCAGACTCTGTGGTGTTCAATTTGGACTCCTCCTATTACGCACCCGCAAGTGCTAAAAGGAGGAAGTCTAGGACAGCACGGGCTCACCAAGCCCAGGCAGCTGTCCCAACCTCTAACTATCGGGGCGTCCCGTTGATTATTATACGGGCCTCTGATGGAAAGTTGTATAGAACCGCTCTAGTCCAGCCCCCGGCGGCAAAAGGACAAAGTGGTTCCTCTGACCTGCATGAGGCGATCCTCCACAAGCGCAAGGAAAGAGAAGGAGCCTCGACGTGCAAAGAGTCCTCGCTCGGACATCACTGCACCCAAATCATCGTCAACTGCTGTTGCAACAATACGGCAGCGATGGAAGACTGGCCGTCCGTCTTCCAAAGACTACGGCATCCGAGCTCAGAAGACGAGGCACCTCCTGTTGTCTCCTGCAATTCCACTCAGAAAACCCCCGCCGAAGGGAGAGGAAAGAAGACAAGCATCTCCAGCCCCAAGATATCAACCACTGCAGCTAAGAAACTATTGTCTAAACGGCTGTCGTCCACCGAAATATTCCAATACACCCGTTCAAAGACAAAATCTGCTGCAATAGAAAATTCATCATCCACATCGTTGGGGGTCGTGGGAACTGGGGGTAGCACTCCTCCGAACATACACAATAATTCGATGTTTCAAGGAGCCGAGCCCGGGGAAACCACTCTTCCATCAGGTACAACAGACGCTGATGTCCCCGAGGATATCCATGGCTCTCAAGACGAAGCAAGCTCCGAGGCTGGGGATACCGTTCCCTCCGAGTCCGAGCCCGAAGAGAACATTCCCACCTACCCCGATGACTTCTCGGTGCATGGGTATGACTCGGAGGGCCATCCTCCACCGTTCCTTCCATTACCCCTCATGTAAGGACGGTATTCATGACGGACAGCAACCAAGGTGGTTCCAGGGATCGCCAACGCATCGAAACTTTGGAGGCTATACTGCAGGCCTTGGTCAAGTCTGTAGATGAAATCAAAGCCGCTCTTCCAACTCTGCAAGGAGGAACGCCTGGCCAAACAAGCACGGGTCCCACGGTCAATGCAGACTCGAACTCAGCGACACCAAACCCGGGCAATAATCCTCCCGAAATAACAGCCCCTACCGCGACAGATGAGGCCCGAGATGTAAGAAGAGAGGTCCAGGAGCTCCGAGCCATATTCTATGCCCGAAAAATGCTCAAGACCTCAGAATGCGGCAACCATACCCTGCCGAATGGAGGGATGTTCTATTCCCACCAAAATATAAGCCGTTCAATATCAACCCGTATGATGGCAAGACCTCAGCAAGTCGGTACATCACTTACTTCGAGGTCACCACCGACCATCTGCCCCATGATGACGCTATCCTCACACGATTATTCATTGGGACATTAGAAGGAGTCGCTTTCGATTGGTATCGCAATCTGCCAGACAACTGCATCCACTCCTTCATCGACTTCAAGCGTCTGTACTTGGAGAGATTCTACGAAGTAGGGCAGGACGTCACCATGTCCACCCTCATAGACGTCGTCCAAGGTGAGAAGGAGTTGACAAGGAACTATATTGAGCGGTTCCGCCAAACCGCCATGAAGCTGCCCTCCGGAAATCCAGATTCCTCTTTAATTAAAATTTGCCAAAAGAGACTGCTCCCAACAATCAGTCTCTGGATGGGCGAAAGTCAATTCAAAGATTGGAAGACATTCATCATCAGTGCCACAAGCGCCAAAGAATGACTGAAGAAGGCTCGCCAACTGGGATTGCACATCTCGAAAGGAGAAAATAAGGGCAAGCGTCCCAACAACGATAATGGGGGTAGCCCCTCTAACAATCGGGACAGCAAGGGAAAGCAGGCTATGGTGGCCGATACTGCACAAAAGCCTGAGCCGAAGCCAGCAGACAAACAATGGCCACAAATCGATTACTCCTTCGAAGACAGTCACGTCAAGCCCATCTTGGACATGCTCATACAAGGGGACAGAATTCAGCTTCCTCCACCAAGACGGGAACCGCAGCCGACAAAGATGGAGAATTCGAAATACTGTCATTATTATCGCTATGTTCATCATGCTACACACGATTGCTACCAGCTGAAATGGTACATCCAGAACCTCATCGATTCGAACGCTCTGGCCATCAATTTTGAAGAGGTAACCGTGGCGGCCAATATGGTGTTCATACAATTCGGCAGCTTCCCTCCGACGGAGACTCAAGACGGGGCGATCCTCGTCCCTCTAGCGATAATGGAGATTACCAATCTTCCACCTCCCCGAGATCAGGCTGCCGGTCTAGTACCCCTCACCACATCACGAGGGGAGGTCATGTGGATCCATCCAGACTTGGTGTCAGAAGTGACTCGGCCCACACCATCTACCACCGACAAAAAGAAAAATGGAAAAGTCAGGACCTGCCACACAATCTCGGCAGACAACGAGGAAGCTACAGCCGTCATCACGCAGTCCGGAGCGCAATTCCAACCTGTGGTTGACAATCCAGCTGAAAATCACCAACCCACTACAACTGATGCTCCGGGACCGGCTCAGCCTTCGACGACCGACAAGCCTAGGCCGAAGGAGACTCGCTTCGACAAATCTCTTCAAAAAGAAGCAGCCCAAGGGCTAGAGAGGCCCTACAACTTTGACATCTTAGCACAATTGGCTAACACACTGGCCAAGTTGTCACTGTACAAACTCCTAAGGCTCTCCAAGGACGTTCGTATTGCATTCAGCAAAGCACTCCAAAATGCCGATGTCTATCTGGCTCAATCCAACCTCACCGGGGAGGACTCACCCGTGGATTTCCAAGAGAGTGCCTGCACGGGAGCGATGCCCAATATCGTCTTCACTCCGCAGGACATGCTCATCAAAACCAACCTACACGATCGCCCGCTATACTACACGGGGTACATCGGCGACGTGAAGGTAGATCGAATGCACATAGATCCTGGCTCTTCCATAAGCATCATCCCGAAGGGCCTGCTACATCATCTCCGCATCCCAATGCATCGCCTGACACCTACAAGCACCGCCATCAATGGTTTTAATTCGGGCAGGAGCTACCCTATTGGGAAGATTCGTCTGAAGTATCAAATTGGCGACCTCCAATCCGAAGTCACCTGCTACGTCATAGATGCAGACACTTCTTATAACATCCTCTTGGGGCGCCCATGGATACACGATTACATGATCGTGCCTTTCACGCTACACCAGTGCTTCAAATATGTCGACAAACACGGCTTCGTGAAGACAGAATTTGCTAATATCGATCCCTTCAAAGGGGTCGAATCCTACTACTCAGACTCCTGCCTATACGAAAAGTCGAAGAGGCACCTTGATGAAGGAGACGTACAAGCTCATACCGAGACGGCCACGGGATCAGAAGGACCCCTGACGATCCACCTCCAAGCTCACAAATCGGGCAAGTCCGCACCCCTTAACGCCACTCAGCAGAAGGACGCAATCAGCCTCTCAGCGCAAGAGGAGCAGATGATAATTCGGCTGCCAAGGTCTGGCCAAGTACCGAGACCCACAACGGGGCCGCTGACAATCAGACTGCCGAGAGTCAGTCAAACGGAGAAGCTCAATCCCTCCGATAGGCCACTAACGATACGCCTTCCCAAGAAGGGTTGTCACCCCGATGCAAGGTCTGACACTTCTAGCGAACCAGCCACTCCTCGCTCCACATCAAGTGCCAAACTGGGGGTCGCTAGTCTGCCGACAAATCCATGCTCTGCTCCATCAACTGAACCACTGACAATCAAACTTTCCAGGTCGTCCTCCCAGTCTTCGTTCACACAGGGGGTAGCCGAAGAGGAGACGGAGCTAGCCAAGTATGTGGCCGCCCACACTGATGTTCCCTCCACAGATGATGTAATCCCCCTAGAAAAGATATCTTACTTCATCAATAAAGGGTTATCTTTGAACTACATCGAGCTCAATAAGCTATGTACAATGTATGCTATGGAACACGGTATAGGCACTCACCTACACACACAAGTGACAAATGAGTACACCGCGATCCAGCTTACTCCAGTAGAAGACGCTTACCGAATAATCGAGGGAGGAGATCATCCGATCATCTTCGGCCGAACGAACAACCCACATCCCCTCACCATAGAGGAAGCCGACCTCGGGTCAGACGCCGAAAGACTGCCTCTGTATCTCTATAGCCCTCAATCCAAATATCTCATACAGAAACAGGGGTATGATCTGGAGACGACGCCAGGTTTGAACTACGGCACTGGGCGACGATTGCCTTTGAAGTCGCCGGTCCCGGCGGGCAAACAAGGGGACTACTATAGCAAAACTCGATGCGGGTTAGGGTATGTAACGCCTACTACGACTCCTGAGAGTTCAGATGAAGAATGCGACAGGCAGTCACATTCAACCGGGTCACCAACTTCTGACTCGGATACCAGCATCGGAGACGTGTTCAGACAAGTCTTGTCAGTCAACATGGCATTCGCCGACGCTTACGAAGAAGACGAAGACATCCCCGAGATCCTTGAGCTAGAGCCGTGGGCCCAGCAATTGGATGCACAATAGGAAAAGTGGTTCGAACTGAGAGAACCTCCTACTGAAGATGAGGTTATACAAGTTGACCTCGGCAGCAAATCTTCTCCAAAACCGATTTTCATCAGTAAAAGCCTAACAGACGAAGAACGGGAGTCGCTGCTAGAACTTGTCAGAGAATATATTGATGTGTTCGTCTGGAGCTATGAAGACATGCCAGGGTTAAATCCCGACATTTCTCTTCACAAACTCAACATTCGGCCGGTTGCGAAGCCAGTCAAGCAACAACAACGACGCCTTCGCCCAGGCATCATGGACACGATCAAAGCCGAAGTCAACAAACTAATAGCCAGCGGCTTCATTCGTGAGGAGCAACATCCAGACTGGGTCGCCAACATAGTACCCGTCCTTAAGAAGAATGGGAAGATTCGAATCTGCATCGACTTTCGCAATCTGAACGAGGCGTGCCCCAAAGATAAATTCCTCCTTCCTATCACAGACATCATGATCGACAATACCTGCGGCTTCGAACGTATGTCGTTCATGGATGGCTTCTCGGGGTACAACTAAATCAAAATGTCTTCTGATGACGAAAAGCATACATCATTTCGAACACCAAATGGCACGTACTGCTACACAGTCATGTCTTTCGGTTTGAAGAATACCGACGCCACATATCAAAGACCCATGAGCATTATCTTCAGAGACCACTTACGCAAGACAGTGGAGTGCTACGTTGACGATATAGCCGTTAAGAGCCGCTACAAAGGAGACCATCTTGATGATCTAAGGACGGTATTCGACCTAATGCGAGCGCACAATTTGAAAATGAACCCTACGAAGTCCTTTCTGGGCGTATCCAACGAAAAGTTCTTAGGCTTCATCATCACTGCAAAGGGTATCCATGTAGACCCTGAAAAGACAAAAGCAATCATGGAGATGGGTCTCCCGAGAAATCTTCGCGAACTCAGAGGCCTCCAAGGGAGGCTAGCTTACATCAGAAGATTCATCTCTAACCTCTCCGGGCGATGCCGACCGTTCACGCACCTCATGAAGAAAGGAGTCTCATTCGTATGGGACAAGGAATGTCAGCGTGCTTTCGACAGCATCAAAGAATATTTGTCAAATCCTCCAGTTTTGGTGGCCCCGGTTCCTAGAAAACTATTCCTGCTCTATGTACGAGCAATGGAACACTCCCTTGGGGCTCTGCTGGCACAGAACAATGATGCAGGCCATGAACAGGCCATATATTACCTCAGCCGAATGATGGTCGGACCAGAGCACCGATACACTGCTGTAGAGAAGGAATGCCTCGCCCTGGTGTTCGCCATTCAGAAAATATGGTACTATGTCACCGGACAAATGATACATGTGATCTCACGAGTCAACCCTCTCAGAGTCCTCATGACTAAACCAGGGGCACTCAGCTCTCGACTCGCTACATGGGCAATATTGCTGTCCCCTTATCATATGATCTTTGTCCCACAAAAGGCAGTCAAAGGTCAATCCCTAGCGGACTTTTTAGCAGCCCACCCAGGCTCAGAGTCCTCCAGAATATATGAAGA
Source organism: Iris pallida (assembly GCA_029216955.1). Lineage (NCBI taxonomy): Eukaryota > Viridiplantae > Streptophyta > Magnoliopsida > Asparagales > Iridaceae > Iris > Iris pallida. The sequence continues at coordinate 271,391 of JANAVB010005837.1, forward strand.
GATCCCAGACGAGGTCACCGACTCGTATGCAACCTGTCACGAGGCTATATGGCGAATGTTCTTTGACGGTGCTTTAAGGACCGGACCTAAAGGCAATATAGTCGTCGGAGTCGGGGTAGTGCTGATCTCCCCTTCTGGATTGGTGATTAACCGCGCTTATTCCCTCACCGAGCCCTGCTCTAACAATGTGGTCGAGTACAACGCTCTGGTCATTGGCCTCCAACTTGCAAGAGAGCTGGGGGTAGAATACCTTGAAGCATACGGCAATTCCTAACTAATCGTCAATCAGATCTGGGGCTCATATGAAGTCCGCCACGAAGACATGATCCCTTATCACCAAATAGCGATCGATATTATCTCGTCATTCGAGGGGTTCTTCATCGAGCACGTCCCCAGACTCTAAAATATTGAAGCCGATGCCCTAGCTGGTCTTGCTACTTCCCTAGCAGTCCCAAATTATGATCGCCAATCAGTGGATGTGATAGGCCACGAACTGGTTTGTCCCAAGAACAATATGCAATTCGTGGCGAGTTATTCCGCCCAGACGATCGATGAGGCCCCAGATTGGAGACAACCATTCATCGACTTCGTCGTCTACGACATCCTGCCCGAGAACCCAAAGGAAGCCACTTCTATCAGACGGCGTTCTCTCAGATTCTTCTACGATACAGAGACGAAAATGCTGTATCGCCGCTCCTACGACGGATTACTGCTTCGGTGTCTGTTAAATACAGAAGCCAAAGAAGCCGTACGAGAAGCTCACGACGGTGTCTGCGGGGCCCACCAGCCCGGCCCAAAATTGCAAGACCGTCTTCGACGAATGGGCTACTATTGGCCCACGATGGTGGCAGATGCGATAGATTATGCTAGAAAATGCAAAGCCTGCCAAGTCCACGCGGATTTCATTCACCAACCATCCGAATTTCTACATCCGACAGTGGCGTTCTGGCCATTCGAAGCATGGGGAATGGATATCATTGGTCCAATCACCCCACCTTCCTCCCGAGGACATCGCTTCATACTTGCGATCACTGATTACTTCTCCAAATGGGCGTAAGCTGTCCCACTCGTAGAAGTCAAGACTTCAAACGTGATCAGCTTCCTTAAGCATCATGTCATCTACCGCTTTGGACTGCCCCGAAGGATCATCCATGATAATGGTATGCAGTTTGCAAGCCACGCATTCTATCGGTTTTGCGATAAGCACCGTATTCAGAATGTCGCTTCGACACCGTACAACCCGGCAGCAAACGGGTTAGCAGAGGCATTCAACAAAACAATCATCAAACTCCTCAAGAAGTTTGTCTCCTCCAACAAACGCGATTGGAACGAGAAGCTCGGCAAATGCTTATGGGCTTATCATTCCACAGTTCGAACAACCACTGGGAATACGCCATTCTCCCTAGTGTACGGGAGTGAGGCAGTTCTCCCATTAGAGACTCAAATACCCTCACTCAGTGTTACCCTCACTTATCAATTGACGACGGATGACAACTACCGATGTCGACTGCAAGAGTTAGAGGCCTTAGATGAAAAGCGCCTCCTAGCTCAGCAAAGGATCGAGCTATACCAAGCACGCATCTCAGGAGCCTTCAACAAGAAGGTCAAAATCAGAACATTCCAAGTGGGCGATCTTGGTCTGGCAGTCCGGAGGCCAATGGTCATGACTCACAAGACCGCCGGCAAGTTCCAGCCAAAATGGAAAGGCCCATTTATCATAAAGACAGTATTCTCCAACGGTGCTTACCGCCTCGCTAAGGAAAACGGACACTTGCTCATGTAGCCCGTCAATGGCAAGTTCCTGAAGAAATATTATGTCTAAACAACATTCCAGATTATCGAGTCACGTACCCGCTGGTACCTCTGAACTCACCACCATACTTTTCCAGATTATTTAGTCACGTACCCGCTGGTACCACTGAACTTACCCCCATAATTTTCCAGATTATTGAGTCACGTACCCGCTGGTACCACTGAACTCACCCCATAATTTTCCAGATTTTTGAGTCATGTATCCGCTGATACCACTGAACTCACCCTCATAGTTTGTCAGATTTTCGAGTCATGTACCCGCTGGTACCGCTGAACTCACGCTCACCATTCTCCAGATTCTCGAGTCATGTACCCGATGGTGCCTCTGAACTCACATTCCGGTCACTATTTCTGATAGAAAGTTATGTACGATCATACCTCTGAACTTCCTTCCTGGAGGAGATCCTCCCCCATGATCCAATACCCGCACTTTCAGTGCACAAAAAAGGGTAATTGATCCACAAATTTCCAAAATGGCCATGTCCTCATTACCTCTGAGTCGTTCCACTTCCACCAAAAACAAATCACCCCTTACATAGAACTTCCATGTCCTCATTACCTCTGAGTCGTTCTATGTGCCCTCCTTCATTGAGCCCACTCCTGTCATGTCCTCATTACCTCTGAATGGGAAGGCTCCGTCGAAGAAACCTTCATACTTGCCATGTCCTCATTACCTCTGAGTAAGTATGATGATCCCCTTTCGACCTATTATCTGTACCCACAACCGGAGTACACCAAGGGTAATAGGTCCACAAATGTCCTCTGTTGACCACAAATGTCCTCTGTTGACCACAAATGTCCTCTGTTGACCATCAATATCCTCCGTCGAGTTCACTCCTGCCATGTTCTCATTACCTCTGAGTAGGAAGACTCTACGTTTTTAAAAAAAAAAACAGTCCTACTTGCCATGTCCTCGTTACCTCTGAGCAGATATCCCCTTCATCCTATTATTCGTATCCTAAACCAGGGTACGCCAAGGATAATAGGACCACAAATATCCTCAGCTAAATTTCTCAGCACAAACCTATTACCTCATAAGGCCCCAGGAGCCCAGCTGCTCTACGGCATTCCTTTTCTCAATACCAAGAGCACCCATGACCACTTCGCTATGGCTGCTTCAGGTACCCTGACCAAAACTTGTTACCTTTACCTAAACCCAAGATACGCCATGGGTAACAGGTCCATAAATATATCGCCTATGTGGGGGAAAATATCACCACAATATCACAGGCGCAGCAGGCAATACAAATGAAGGGCAGAATTGAAAGTACTCTTTATTTGAAGGAAGAAAAAAGTATTACATATTTCGGGACCATGTCCCCTTCAGAAAGAAAGAAAACAAAAACAAAACAAGAAGAAAAGGACGACTACATTTCAACATTGCACAACTCCAAGAGACGGTTTTTCACCAAGGCAGTCCCCCGATCAAGCCTCTGCTTAGCCCGACGCTCGGCCTCTTAGGATAACTGCTCTGCGTCATTCAAATGAATATACGCCTGCCAGTCGTTCTCCATCTTCTTTAGGGCAAGCTCTAGATTAGCAGAAGCCCTACTGTACTTGTCAGCCTCCTGAATAGCAATCCCTTTCTCGATACGAGCAGCCTCAAGCTCTGACTCCAGGAAGGCTAGTTTTCTCTGGAGCTCGAGGATCTGTTCCCGGGCATCAGTTACCCTGCGGGAAGCATCCGCCTCCCGAGTTGTGCAATCTTCAGTTCGACGGCTCCATTGGTCATACAACCGAGTCAGATCCCGACGGTCCTTCAATATAGCCGGTTTAAGCGATTCCCGGGCAGCCATCACCTTCTCTACCGCAATAATGAGAAAGTTACGCTCTTGATTTATGACCGCAGGTAAATCAGTCTGTTGCAACAAGCAAAACTGGGCCACGAGACGATCAGCTTCTAATAGCTTCGGCTCCAAAAGCGCAGCCAATTCCCCTCCTCCAGGGAGTGTCTTAAGGATGTTAATCTGGCCACCGGTACATCGACGGGCCAGAGTAAAGGGAGTCCCCCTTTCCACTGCTGCCTCGACCCCTCTTTTCAAGTGACGATGGAAACTGGCAACCACATCCTGTAACACGTCATCCAAGACCTCCGTAGAGGACGGCGTCAGAGGGAGAGTGGCAGACGATACAGGAGGAGCAGCTTCAGAAGTTACTGCACCCGCCACCAAGGAAGCAAATTCCGTACGGAAAGATGCTTGGATGGCGGCTAACTCCTCTTCCGCCGCCCGAAGAGCCTGGATGCTCGGCAGGGAGGAAAGGTTGACCTCCAAAACTACATTCGCAGAGGAGGACACAGGGGGCATCGTCTATTGTCCCAGTTGCACTGCTACCCAGGACCCCGAGCTTGACCCAGACGAAGGTCCCTCGACACAGAGAGGTTCTGTCAGGCCCTCTCCGGTAGGGTACGATCCAGCAACATCAATCACTGGCAACGAAGGGTTGGGATCTGAACATCCAAAGCAACCATTAGTCGACATAATCTGAAAGAAAAAATGACAAGAACACATAGGCTTATTCACGAGCTATGGTTCGATTTGTATTACCAGGGGAAGAGCGTGGGGACGACGGCTCGTTCACAGCCGGCGTAGTTTCCCCACCCACAGAGTCATCATGTTGGGGTTCAGATGTCTCAGGGACGGGCGCGGTAAAGCCCCCGTCCCCCTGGGTTGAGGTCCCAACAAGGTGGAAATCCTCGGCCGCAACCGGAAGTACCCCAGCAGCAATGATAGCGGTACACACATCACTGACTAAGTGAGACAGGACCAGATCAGCCTCGGTAATCGGGTCCTAAGGAGCGAGCTCATCCGATGCCTATAAAGAGCAAAAGAAACAAGTAATTTGACCATAACATAGAAGAAGAAAGGAAACAGCTGAAGCCCAAATCACCTCAGGAACAACGTCCTCATCATCAATAAACAGCCTGCGACGTCTTACCGCAGCGTGCTTCGTGGAATAAGTTTGGTCATCAGCGGTAGTCATGCGCCTGCTTTACTTACGCGAAGGGCCAGGTACCACAGATGGTTGATCCTCCACCACTTCGTCAGACAGAGTAGACGATTGACCTACGGCCCTTTCAGCCGACACGATAGGGGGTTGATTCCCAACCTCCTCGCCCGAAGAATGAGATGAGTCATCAGTATCTTGTTCGTCGTCTTCCTCATCCGTCCTAGTGGACACTGAGTCCGGCACAGGAACCCTGTTCGCCTCCCTCTTCCTCTTCTTGGACCCTTCTGGCTTCTCAGCCAAACCGGTGCCAGCAATGAAGCTAGTATTCATATCAAAACCAACAGGAGGCTTGCTTGCTGCAACATGATAAAGGGCCGCTATATACAAGATGTCACCCTCCACCTTGGCATCAGGGAGTGAGAAGCTGGCTCGGGTATGGGTCGCATTATAATAATGCCAAGCCCGGACGCCATCGAGCACACTGCCCTCAAAGCTCAAGCAAGCGCTAGGGCGATCCAGGAACAATTGACTATACCCGAATTGACGGGAAAATCTACTGGGCAGATAAGGCTCCAGGTATACTCTATTCCAGTAACGATACACCAGGTGCGCGGGATGGATGTTGCGTAACCAAAGGAGCATCTTCTCAGATAAAAGTTAGGGAGAATCAACGCCGTCAACGTGTACCCTCCTCACTTCTCCGGGGGTAAATTCAGGGAGAGATACAAAAAATTCGGGCCCATCAATTCTTGCCAATGCCCTCCGGCAGGCCGACATGGTATCATGTTCCCAAGGCTGATGACGACACCGAAAAAGGAAGGCGTCATCATCGGTGACGTTTTCATCAGGTCCCGGCCTCATCAACGACCGATAGTGCATCAATAACCACCCCATAAGGTAGTGGTATGGTAGTTCTATCCGTTTAAAGTCCATCGACACATCACGAGCAATGACTTTGGATGAAAAGGTGCGAAGGCCGTGGTGTATGCTACACACCATGGCCGAGAGGAGCGCCAGTCTTACCTTGAAGACCAACTTTATAGCAGAAAGAATGAAATGGCGACTGATCCTTTCCATGGAACCCGTGCCACCTGAGACTATACAATTGCGTAGCCACACCATCAAGAACCCAGCTATGATCGCTTTAGCAGACATCTCCCGGGTACCATAGTGAAAGTAACTGAGGGAGTCAGTGCTACTCCCAAACCTGTCACGGGTAGACCTCGACTTCTTGACCTTCAACATCATATCCTTCACCTCCTCCGGGGTTCGAGGAGTTCGAGACGAAACTTGACCGGAAGGACGCAACTTGAAAAGATACAAAATCCAGGCCTTGGTGTGAGGGGCGTTCCCTTCTGAGCTATTTACTTTCTTGATAGCCATCTGGTGGCAGGCGCTATGATGACACAACAGTTCTTGGTACACGGCGACGAAACCAGGAAATCGTCGATCCAGGTCTTCGAATTCTTCGTTCGTCGGTGTATATGCTTCAAAAGCTTCACCTCCCCACGGCAATCTAGACACAGCGTTCATTTCATGAAAAGCAAGCCCCAGTTCTCCTTCGGGGGCAAAGAAAGTCCCTGTGTGCCGATTATACAGCTCCAATAGAGCCATAAACAAGGGCTTGTTAATGGGCAACCCGTAGCAGGTACCCCTGATGGCGTAGTAGAGATCAATTTCCCGAAGGAATTCCCTATACTTCCTCAAAATCTATGAGGTAAGATTAGTCCATGTAGGAATGGGGTTGATCCAATTCAGCAGCGACAACCTCCCTACGGGATAGGACCCCTTGCGAGCGAGCTGATTCAAAAAAGTATCAGCTAGAGTGAAGGTAAAATTAGGGCCAGTCGTGTTTATAAAAGTGCCCGGGAGCAGCCCTATCACAGTCCGACTCACGGATTCCTTGCCCGCACATACTAAACCCGTACGCCCGTTGTAGTGGATCTTGCTCACAAACATTCCCTGTTGGGTAGGAGTCAGGGAGCCCACCATTGTCCAACCCAACGGTACCATGTTAAACCATGAAAGAGGATAATGTCGCTCCATCTCGGGGATATGAATCTCTACCCCGTCTACAGAAAAATCCCAGTGCTCTGAGACATCCAGCAATCGGGAGTTCTTTATGGAAAAGGTGTCCCCAAAGAGAAAGGCCGGTTTCAGATATTCTCCATCTAACTTCCCCGAATTCATCATTGATAAAAGAAAGCGGAAAGGTTGTTTATTAATAGCAGCCACCCTCTCCCTAGGCTCATTAGTGGGAAGCTGATCCACTATACGACGGATTAAATCATCAAGCCGCATGCCCTCGGCGTATTGAGCTGAACCCACAAGGAGCTCTCCTGCTGGGTTGGTTGGAAGGTTCACTGAAGAAAGGACAAAAAAGAAACAGGATTAAAAGATGGTTAAAACAAAAAATCGCTGAATAAAGAAGCTCTCACGAGCCTATGCGGTTCAGGTCAATAATGTCTTATGCGGCTCCAGTCCAGTTGGGTCTCAAGAGATACAATTTCGAGGAAGCCTATAAGGTTCGAGTCAATACAGTCTCATGCGGCCCAAATCAGACGGGAGTTCCATATGATTCTAGCTAGATAGCTTATGCGGATTGGATGAATATACACAGTTCTAACAGAAGAACTCATGCGGCGCAAAACGCTATGCGGTTCAGCCTGCTAGAAACATATACGGCTCCGTTCAGAGGAGACTTTACGCGTTTAAATCCTTCTTCTGCGGTTCAAACATGGGGCATTTTCTATGCGGTTCGGGCATGAAAAAGTCATGCGGCCCATACAGCTTATGCAGCTCTGCCATCAATTTGGTAGGAGGCTTGTGCATAAATATGCAGCAGAGCCATGGGTACTCAAGATTCAAATGCAACCCTTACCATGGAAGGCGGGACGAACGTCAGAGGGCACTTCGGGCGCTTCAGGCTCGACGGCTGACGAAGACGTCACCCTCTTGCCCTTCGCGGCGGCAGAAATGACTTTAAAAGACTTAGGAGCCACTGCTTCGACGAGCGGACAAAGAAGATCAGAAAGAGAATACAGGAAAAAGAGTGAACGAAAGAGAAGATAAAGAAATCCCTCCGGCTAAAGTTACCCATATTTATAAACAAAGGCGAAGCGTTTCGATCCCCGTGCATACACGCAAACCGACTCTTCGATTATCAAAATAAGCCGCCGAAAATAAAGGCCAAGCTCCTCGGATCCCGTACCAAAAAGCAGCCTTTAAAAAATCAACAACATTTAAGTGCCAACGATTGCCATACGTGGCAAATAATGACGTGGCAAGAAGCTATGCGGATGAGCAGTCCCCTGCGGCTGAACAACCTATGCGACCAAGATCTCTATGCGGTCAGGGCTTCATATACGGCTAGAAAAATATAACCATGCTTCTTATTCAAAGTATTTCAATTTTGTAAATTGAAAACTTTGAAGGGGGTCTTGTAGAAGCACGGGAAATACTAAAGAAAATGACTCATGCGGCCAAAGAACCCCATGCGGCTCAGAAAGCCCATGCGGCTCAGAGAGTCATACGGCATAAGGGGCTATGCGGTCTAAGACATCCCATACGGCTCAGAAAGACACGTGGCAGGACAGCCCTCTCCTCTACCCTCTCGTATTAATTGTTTGACGGCTGACAACTCTGAAAAAGTGACAGCCCTGACACAGAAAGAAGTAATTATGACTCTGTCATAATGACGAATCTCTAGGAAGGAGAAAAGAGATCTCTGACAAAAATTCCCCGAGAGCCATAAAAAATGCCACGTGGCCTTGCCACGTGGGCGTTCGTATGCGGCTCACTTCTCATGCGGTTCAGAGTGAATCCGTCCTATGCGGCTCAGGCCGAGAAAGCCTCAAGCGGCTCGAGCAAAGCACTTCTTATGCGGTTCAGAATGAATCCATCCTATACGGCTCAGGCCGAGAAAGCCTCATACGGCTCGAGCAAAGAACTTCTTATGCGGTTCAGAATGAATCCGTCCTATACGGCTCAGGCCGAGAAAGCCTCATACGGCTCGAGCAAAGACTTCTCATACGGTTCAGAGTGAATCCGTCCTATGCGGCTCAGGCCGAGGAAGCCTCATGCGGCTCAAGTAAAAACTTTTCATGCGGTTCAAGAGGATCATCTCCATGCGGCTCAGGTGGATGTATCCCTATGCGGCTCACAATAATTACCTCCCTGTGGTTCAAAGGCTCAAGGGAGGGCCACTACCCAGACAGCCCTGGCACGTGGCCTTAACCTTATGCATATGCGTCTCACTCGTCATATGGTTCAGATTCTCCAGTGGCTCCTAGGACACGTGTCCTAAGCCGATTAATTTCTCAGAATTACTGCCACCAAAGGTTGGGTCAAATCCCAATAATCTGGGACACATGGCAGGAGAATAAATTTAATTTATTCGCAGACATCAGAAGATCATTATGAGGAAGATTTATTCCAATCAGCATTAATTGCTAATGGGATTTGGTGTAATCTATACTCGATGTCTCGGATTCGTCACAATCAAAATTGAACGGCCTGGATTGACCAATCTACGGGCCGCCGCCATCTCCAAGAGCTAATCATTGGCAACCCTAATGATCACATCCCACTATTATAAATAGCAAGGTGCCATTCCCTTGTAAAAAAAAAGACAAGATCAGAGAGAAATACGCATATACAGAAAGACTCCCCAATAGTCGAAAAGAAAATACACAGAGAGAGAGAAGCCAAAAGAGCAACAGGAGGAGAGCAAGAAGAGCATTTTTTCACCAACGCCAACCATCTTTCCACAAGGAGCCAAGGCCGCATACCGATCGTCCAAGGAGTAAGGCAGGGCTGCCGTCGCCTTCCCGAGCCTCTACCGTCACCCCCCAGAATCTAAAATAAACAATTGTACTTAGACTGCTGTACCTAGATTTTTGTCCCTAGGCATTCTTTGTATAAGCGAGTTTGTATTGTGAGTCTAAGTTCAGTCCTCCCATAAAACTGTTCTGTACTTCTACAATCAATGGCAAACAATCGTACCAAAATTTCAAGCTTATTATTTTATTTATTTATTTATACAAAGCCTTTCGTTTATAACAATTATTAATAATATTCTTGTGCATATGTATATATTTCCTAAATATTTTACTAGTTTATTTTAAATAAAAATGTAATTTTTGAGATTTATTAATATTAATATTTTATTATACAAAAAGATATTTAAAAATATTTATTATTTTTGAAATTATTATTATTGGTATTTTGAAAAAATATATTTGGAAGTTATTGTGGCCATTTAAATCTTGATTTGAGTTTTGGATTTATTTAAATAGATTAAATTAATATCCATATTTGGAATTTGAATTATCTTATTTGATTTTAAACTAAAGCATGTAATTTAATTAGATTTAAAATTAATTTACAGTTGGATTTGAATTTATTGAATTGATTTAAATTAAGTAGAGAATTATCTAATTGGGTTTTAAATATTCCTAATCCTTATCCAACTGGAAATTTCCACATCCTATAAATAGGCAGGTACTCCTCCAAAAAATTTTCACATCCACAAAAATTTTCTCTACAAATCTACATGCATCGTGTCTATGTCCATCCAAATTCTCATTTCATCCTTTACAAATACATTATCTCCTTCCCCGTGTCGGACACACCCCGACATCGTCGAATCCCAAACCCGACTCTAAGCCTGCCCCGGTTCACCCCGATCACCCCGGCCGTCCATCACCACCCCTTCCAATATTCTTTTACATTTACAAATTCTTTTCCCGCGGTGTCGACAACCCCGACACAGCATAATTCCCCAATCCAGACACGTCCCCAAACCTCTAACCTAATACCCTAATCCCCAATCCACCATGGCTACATCGTGCTTCCCTCGACCACCTCCTGGCCAAACCCTCCGATTACCCCAAACCAAAGTCTCGGCCATCCCTCGACCCAGCCCCATCACATATTGTCACCGACCTCCACAGTCGTGCCAGGCCGCACCTTTGAGTTCCCTACCGTTACCACCCTCGCCGGTGTCTATCGCCGCCTACCATGACCAGTGTCATCCTCCATGACCACCAACACCACCTTCATCTCCGACCTTTCCCCTCCGCCTGTGGTCGCTCCGACTTCCTTTTCATCCAGAGCCACCGACCCCTGCCTGACCTCCATATCCACAATACTAACACCAACACCACAGCCCAACGCCCAAACCACCACCATCGCCATCCCGACATCCCTCCGGTGGCCGAGCGCCACCTCCGACTTCGCCCAACCCCCACAGTTCGTCGCCACCACCAAAACCCCCAAATAAACAAGAAAAATGGAACACCACCACCACCAGCGCTTACCTCCACCGGAGTCGCGCCCGGCTGCCGCGGTCTCCGCCTGTGCGCTGCCTCCGCTGCCTCTCTCCGACCAAGCCCGGCTGAGATCCTCCGCCGTGACCTCCGTGCGTGTCCGCCGTGACTCCGGCGCGTGTCTGTCCCCTCCACCGCAGTGCTCTCCGGCTGCCGCGTCCAACTGCGCTCACCCCTCGTCGCCGGTCCGTATCGCCCACCATGGCTGATTTCCTCTGCGAGGCCGCCGCCGTGCCAGTGCCTCATACTCAATCTACCGCCCCTCTTCTTTTCAGCCTCCAGCCGTACCCAAATAACCCGTCCGCTGACGAACCCTTCCCCTCCGCTGCCGGAAACCCTCTGCCGCCGGGTCTTTGCTCCGCTCGCCTCTCTCTCTCTAGACTTCCCGCTTCTCACTCCCTCACTCTAATCTCTTTCTCCATTGCTGTATTTTGTTACTTTGTAATGAGAAATTGTTCTCCTCGAAAGAGGAGAACCACAGCCTCTTTTTTTTCTTCTTCTTTCGTTATTTTTTTGTTGTTTAATAATTATTATTATTATTAAGGTTATTATTATTATCATTATTATTATCATTATCATTATTATTATTATATTTTACTATTTTTGTATTCTGTAAATTATATATACAATGGTATTACTCATAATAATAATAATTATTATTATTATCATTATTACTTGATTTATTAGTTTTCTCCCAGTATATTCGGCTGATGTTATTTAATAATAATTTATTATTAAAAATAATATTATTGTTCTATTATCTTCATTTATGATTATTCATGTTGATACTATTAATTGCTAATATTATTATTTTAGAATTTTTGTAAAAATATTATTATTTTTTCCAACTATTTTCAAAGGTAGATTTTACCAAAATATTACTTTGACAAAATCTATTTTATAGCCCTAGTTTATCTACTGTTTTCTTTTTTAGATTTTATAAGATGTATTGGTCAATAAAAGTAGTCACCAAATATACTATAAATCTCTAATTTATTAATTTTGGCTAATAGAAATATGTAGTTTCCTACTAAAACTTTATTTTGACAAATTTAGGGTTTTGGCCTAAAAACTATTTTTGTACTCAAGTATGAAGTATGTAAAATATTTTGGTAACAAAATCTAGTTTAAAGTAATATAAATATTTATCTAAATATCTTTTGATTATCCTCCTGTCCGTGACAACAAATTTTGTTATTCCTATTCCTTCGCCTGTCTGAGACTACCTCATATCGACCTAACTAATTTGACCCTTCTAGACCCAATGGAACTGTCCGTGCCACCATCAGAGGTCACCTTGCATAGTTGTTGCACCGAAGTCGCAAATTGTGCCACCTTGATCATCGCATCACACCAGACGTCCTACCTGGCAAAACACCTTGCCATTTGCTGTTTATTTATTTAGCTCATATTCCATGCATTGTTTATTTTTTTATGCAAAATAAACTGTGATACATGGCATAACTTGTTAGAACTTACTGTTCAGTTTTATTTCTTGCTATGTATTATTTTTCTTACACATTAAACCTAGATTTAAGGGACCACCTTTGTGTGTTGCATTCATGGCCTTGACACATTGTACCACGAAGTTGTGCGTCGCATGTAGAACACGGACGTGCGTGATTGGCTGGCCACCAGTACGTACAAGCCGTGCGACAGGAATAACCGCTAATAGAGGTTGCATGCATAGTTTGACTTAGTGGTTATAGAGGTTTATGTTGTGGATACAACATGGTAGGCATTAGACGGGGAGGATAATTCCTTAGCGTATGGGCTTCGATGCACTTACCCTTTTATAACCCGTGAGCTACGTCGGAGACGCGGGTCAGCTTACCCATGATTACTGATGGCCACTGACGTTCTACGAAATGTTATGCTCTTACTGATGGGGCCTTTGGTGCCCAAGGGAGGACCATGTCGATCCTATTTAGCCAGGGCCCATGCGTAGGAAGGATTGTTCTTAACTACATTTTACTTAGAATGGTTAGGCACCTTTATCCGTTAGGTACGAGTACTTTTGGTTTGAGTACTTGTATATGACCGTGGCTTGGAACAATAACTTGTCGTGGATTAGTTTGTCACATCTTGTCCTTGTTTGGTTGTAGGTGTGACTTACTACTTCGATAAGACAGTATTGAACCTTGTTGGAGTCCGAATACAATATTGGATTCATAGCATGGAAAGATACGTCATCGTAAATTAGTTTACCATCTCCTGTCCCTGTTTGGTTGGGGGGATGGTAAGCTAGTTCAATAGGTGTGTATTGGACCATGTTATAATTAAATTAAATTATTTATTTGAGCATTATTTATTCAGTTTATATGGCATGATATTATGTGTCTTGTTACGTCCCTCTGAGGACCTGGTTATCTCGCCAGGTGTGTGCTCTTATTTTTCGCAGGTGTTCTAGCTCTAGCTGTGACCATCTCTATTTTTTCGAGGATGATTGCACTTGGATCGTCTTCGCTTTACTCGTCAAACTTATTTCATTTTCTATGTATTTTTCCTTACTTGTTGGAAGTGGATTTGTCTCCGCCCAATATATTGTATCAAGACAATTCATTATCATTATATGATATCTTTTATTCATTTATTTTGTGTGGATGAGATTAGTTATGGTTCTACTGTATTTTACAGCTTATGTATTCATACGAGGTATCCATATATTAGAGTATACTTCGTATGTATACAGCTGGCATGTCTACGTTCCTAGTCCTACGTATTTTAGGACTAGGGCATTGTAATAATCAAGCTGCTCAAGAAGTTCGTGTCTTCCAACAAATACGACTGGAACGAAAAGCTTGGTGAATGCTTATGGGCGTACCGTACTACAGTCCGAACGGCCACCAGGAACACACCATTCTCTCTGGTGTATGGGAGTGAGGTAGTTCTCCCATTGGCGACTCAAATCCCCTCGCTCCGTGTCGCCCTCACCTATCGATTTACGACGGATGATAATTACCGTCGCCGGCTACAAGAGTTGGAGGCCTTAGATAAGAAGCGCCTGTTAGCTCAACAACGAATCGAGATGTATCAAGCACGCATCTCGGGAGCCTTCAACAAGAAAGTTAAACTCAGAACATTCCAAGTGGGCGATCTCGTTCTGGTAGTTCGGAGGCCGATGGTTATGACTCACAAAACCGCCGATAAATTCCAGCCAAAGTAGGAAGGCCCATTTGTCATCGAGGCTGTATTCTCCAATGGTGCTTACCGCCTCGCAAAATAAAACGGAGACTTGCTCATGTTTCCCTTCAACGACAAGTTCCTGAAGAAGTATTATGTCTAAATGACATCCTCTGAATCAACCAGACTGTTAAGTTATGTGCCCCCAGGTACCGCTGAACTTACACTTTGGTCATCCCAAATGAATCTATATCGCCTCTTCTGGGTAGTAAGTTATGTATGATAATACCTCTGAACTTTCTTCCTAAAAGAGCATCTTCCTCATAATTTATTACCCGCACTTTCAGGGCATAAAAAGGGTAACAGATCCACAAATTTCCCGAAACAACCACGTCGATGTCACCTCTGAGTTGTTTCACTTCTATCAAAAATAAATCACCCCTCACATAGAACTTCCACGTCCATATTACCTCTGAGTTGTTCTATGTACGCTTTATGGTGTCCACTCCTGCCACGTCCTCATTACCTCTGAGTAGGAAAACTCCATCGAAGAAATCCTCATATTTACCACATCCTCATTACTTCTAAGTAAGTATGTTGGTTTTCTCTCGACTTATTATCCGTACCCAAAACCAGGGTATTCCAAGGATAGTAGGCCCACAAATGTCCATAGTTGACCACAAATGTCCACAGTTGACCACAAATGTCCGCAATTGACCACAAATATTGTACTAAGTTTTCTAGTACACACGCCTCTTTTCTCACAATCTCATGCCTCTGGAACCCAGCTATTCCACGACATTCTTTCGCTCGATACAAGAACTTCCATATCCACCTTACCGCGGAGTTGTTCTAGGTATCCCTATCAAACTTATTATCCGTACCTAAAACCAAGGTATGCCAAGGGTAATAGGTCCACAGAAAAAATCCCCAGTGGGGCAAGCACATAAATACAGTACAAGTACGACAGATAAAGGATGATGCAAGCAAAGTCATTTATTCAAATCAAATCAAAAGTACTACATTCTTGGGGACCATGCCCCTACCAAAAGAGATGAGGAAGCATAAAGAGAAAAAAAGAAAAGAAAAAGCCGACTATGGTTTGGCGATACATAATTCTCTGAGACGGTCCCTCAGTACGGCCGTCGACCGCTCAAACATCCGCTTGGCTCGGCGCTCGGCCTCCTCAGTCAACTGCTCCACATCCTCCAGATGTGCGTGAGCCTGCCAGCCATCTTCAAGCTTCTTTAGAGCACGCTCCAAGTCAGCAGAAGCACGGGTGACTTTGTCGGCCTCCTGAACAATTAGCTCCTTACCCGTACGGGAGGCCTCGAGCTCAGATTCCAAGAAAGCCAATTTCCTCTGGGGCTCGAGGATCTGCTCCTTCGTGTCGATTATCCCGCGAGAGGCTGCCGCCTCCCGAGCAATGCAATCCTCTCCCCGATGGCTCAACTGATCATACTGTAGAGACAGATCGTAGAGGTCTTTCATTATAATAGGCTTGGACGCATCTCGTGTGGCTCTTACCTTCTCCATAATAGTTATGAGGAAGGCACGCTCTTGATCTACCGTCGAAGACAGGTTGACTTGTCGCAGTACTTGATACTGGGCCAGAAGCTGATCTGCCTCTAGCAATTTATGCTCAAGAAGCTCAACTATCCCTGCCCCACCGGAGAGGGTTCTAAGGATTTCAATCTGGCCCTGGGTGCATTGAAGGGCCAAGGCAAAAGAGGTCCCCCTCTCCATCGCAGCCTCAACTCCTCGCCTCAGGTGACGATAAAAACTGTCAACTACATCCTTTGACGATTCATCCAGAACTTTCGAAGAAGACAGCGTCAAAGGAAGGGTAGCTGACAGGGTCGAAGAAGATGCACCCGAACTTGCTACCCCTGCCACAAGGAAAATAAGCTCCGAACGAAAGGAAGCTTGAATAGCGGCTAATTCCTCCTCCGCAGCCCGAAGGATCCGGACACTCGACAAGGCGAAAAGGTTGACCTTCGGAGCCACATGAACAGAAGAGGGTACAGGGACCAGTTCTTCCCACTTTGGCCATTCCGCCATTTGCTCTCCTGAACTCGATCTATCAGGAGGCCCCTCAATATATGCTGCAGGGGAAGGAGGCACACTCTCCTTCACCAGATCCCCTCTGGCGAACTCTCCCCTGATAATATTCGTCATTGGCAGTGAAGGAGCAGGACCTGTATGTCCGAAGCAACCATCAATCAGCTTAACCCGAAGGATGTGATGATAGAGCAAATAAACCATCACACTAGTCAGGACTTGGCTTATCTTACCAGGGGGAAGTTGCTGAGGCTGAGGTTCGCTCGTAGCCGCCGTAGCCTCTTCACCAGCATCATCTGAGTCGAACACAGCTAGTTCCACTTTCCCAGCCGCCCCGAAAGGAGATACGATTGGATCAGCGTCACCCAGTTGAAGTTCAGCAGTCTCAGGGACGGGTTCAGCAGAGCCCACGTAACCCTGGGTTGGGACGTCAACAACTGGAGGAACCTCAGCCGTCGCTGGAAGAATACCGACTGCAACAATCTCGGCACTCATATCTCTAACTAGAGTAGTTAGAGCCGGATCGACTTCAGAGGCAGCAGCTGACTCTGGAAAGTCTCCTTCTCCTGACGCCTACAGAGAAAAGAAAAAATGATTAGGTCATGGTTCAGGAAAAAGAAGAGCTAAAGAAGAAGATGGTTGTAATTCAATTCACCTCCGAAACGACATCATCCTCGCCTCTCTCCTTAATAAGCAGCCCGCGAGGCTTAACCGCGACCCGTTTCATGGAGTAAGTTATGCCACGATCAGCGGGCTCACGCCTGCTTCGCTTGTGCGAAGGACCAGGCACGATAGGCGGCTGATCCGCCACCACAACTTCTACAGGAGAAAGAGCGTTATCGGGGTCATGCTCGTCATCCTCTTTGTTCATATTGGCAGACTCCGAGTCCGACGCAGCAACTGTGTTCTCCCTCTTCTTCCTCGCCTTAGACCCCTTGGACTTCTCCTCCAAGCCAGTACCAATAATGAAGCTGGTACTCGGGTCAAAACCAACATGAGGCTTGTTCGCCATGACATGGTATAGAGCCGCCAAATACAAGATCTCCCCTGACACCTCAGCATAAGGAACTGAAAAGCTGGTACGGGTATGAACCGTATTGTAATAGTGCCAGGCCCTGATACCGTCAAGGACGCTACCTTTAAAACCCAGGCAAGAGCTGGAGCTGTCCAAAAATAACAGGCTATACCCAAACTGGCAGGAGAACCTGCTGGGCACGTAAGGCTCCAAATAGACAGTATTGCGGTTGCGGTATACTAGGTAGGAAGGGCGAATGTTGTGCAGCCAAAGGAGCATCTTGCCAGATAAGAAGTCGAGAGGCCCAATACCATCAAGATGTACAGCCCTCACTTCCTCAGCAGTAAATCGAGGAACAGACATAAAAAAGTGTATCTGTCCACTCTTGCCAGCGCCATCCGACAGGCGCGCATAGTCTCGCATTCCCAAGGTATGCAGTGATACTGAAAGATAAAAGCATTGTCAGCAGTTACGCCATCTTCAGGGCCAGGCCTCGTCAAAGACCGGCAATGCGTCAGCAGCCACCCCATCAGATAGTGATAGGGTAGTTCAATGCATTCAAAGTCCTTCGTCATATCACGGGCGATGACCATGGATGAGAAACTACGAAGGCCACGGTGTATGCTGCATACCATGGCCGGAGAAGAGCTAGTCTGACCCCGAAGACCAGCTTCACAGCAGGGAGGATGAAGTTACGACTGATCCTCTCAATAGAACCATCCCCTCCTGACACTACACAATTCTGTAGCCACACCATCAGGAACCTTGCCAAGAGTTCCTTCTCGGACAACGGCTAAGTGGCTTGATAGAAATAAGCAAAAGTATCAGATTGACTCCCGAACCTGTCACCGGTGGTTCTTACCCTCTTGGCGGTCGATACTTGGTCCTGCACCTTCTCCTGAGTGCCAGGACTTAAGGGAACAACCCGGCCTGAGGCACCGAGCTTAAAAAGATAAGTGAGCCAAGACTTTGTGTGAGGAAGGTTCCCTTCCGAACTGTCGTTCTTTTTCTTTGACAGCTGCTGGCATGTGCTGTGATAACACAGTAATTCTCGGTAAACGGTAACGAAGTCTAGGAACCTCTCCTCCAAATCCTCGAATGCTTCGTTCGTCGGGGTATACACCTCAAAGACTTCATCTCCCCAAGGCAACTGGGAGACGGCATGCATCTCATGGAGGGCAAGCCCCATCTCCCCTACGGATGTGAAGAAGGTCCCTGTTCAGCAGTTGTACATCTCCAACAAAGCCATAAATAATTTCTTGTTTATAGGCCAGCCGTAGCTGGTGCCCCGAATAGAATGGTAGAGTCCAATCACGTGCAGGAGAGTCTCGTATTCCCGCGTGATCCACATAGACAGGTTGGTCCACGAAGGAATGGGGTTTACCCAACTCGGTAGCGACAACCGGCTAACGAGATAGGACCCCTTCCGAGCAAGCTGGTTCAGGAATGTGTCAGCTTGAGAGAACTTGAAGTTGGGACCCTGCACATTCAAGAAATTGCCCGGGGCCAACCCCATCACGTAGCGGCTGACCGGGTCCTTGCCTGCATACACTGACCCCAAGTTGTTGTTATAATGGATGTTACCCACGAACATCCCAGACCGACTTGGAGTTAAAGACTCCTCCATCTTTCTGTCCATTGGTAGCATGTTGAACCATGACAAAGAGAAGTGACGCTCCATCAGAGGAATATGGATCGCCATCCCGTCAGAAGTAAAACTCCAACTCTCGGATATGTCCAGAACTTGGAAGTTCTTCACAGTCAGGGCATCCCCGAAGAGGAACACAGGCTTCAGGTGTTTGCCCCCCAGCAACCCTGAGTTCATCATCCCCGAGATAAAGAAGAAGGACTGCTTTTTTATGTCTTCCAGCCTCTCCACAGTTTCGTCTTTTGGAAGCTGGTTCATCACGTACTCGACTATGTGGTCGAACCTATAGCCCAGAGCAGATTGGGCGTGACCCACCAAAGGTTCTCCCGCAGCATTGACTGGCAAATTCACTGAAAAAGGATAAAAGAAACAAGTTAGAAGATGTCCAGGGAGAACTGCTTAGTGTTTTTGAGCTTATGCGGCTGTGATCAGGCGGGTCCTTATGCGGCTCAAGTTAATAGAGCTTATGCGGCTCTATTTAAACGGGGTCTCATGCGGCCGAGTTCAGATAAGCTTATGCGACTCTGATCAGGCGGATCCTTATGCGGTTCAATTTAATGGAGCTTATGTGGCTCTGTTTAAACGGGGCCTCATACGGCCGAGTTCAGATGGAGCTTATGCGGCTCTGTTTAAACGGGGTCTCATGCGGCCGAGTTCAGATAAGCTTATGCGTCTCTGATCAGGCGGGTCCTTATGCGGCTGAATTAATGGATCTTATGCAGCTCTGTTTAAATGGAGCCTCATGCGGCCGAGTTCAGATGGGCTTATGCGGCTCTGATTAGCGGGGTCTCATGCGGCCGAGTTCAGATGAGCTTATACGGCTCTGTTTAATGGAAACTCATGCGCCCGAGTTCAGATGAGCTTATGCAGATCTGTTTAGCAGGGTTTCATGCAGTCAGTTCAAGTAAGCTTATGCGGCTCTGCTTAGTGGGTGCTCATGCTGCCAGTTCAAGTGAACTTATGCAGCTCTGATTTGGTAGAGTATCATGCGGCACAGTTCGATGGGTCTTCATGCGGCCCAGTTTGCAAAGTGCTTATGCGGCTCGGACGTGAGATGTACACGTGGCACATGCAGCACAGTATGCAGATTTATCACAATGAACTTGAACAGTTCAATGAAGACGAAGAAGGCCCGCATAAAATACACGACGTAGCCATGATGGTTAGGGTTTTGAGTTCATACGATTTCTCCCAAATGTCCTTACCCTCAATGGCGGGGTGGACGTCAGGATGAACTGTGGGCCTCAGTCGATGAGGAAGCCGCTCTCTTACCCTTCGCCGCAGTGCTAGAGGAAGCTTTAGGAGCCATTGATGATCGGAGAAGGAAAAGATGACGACTAAGGGCAAAGAAAAGTTGAAGAAAAAAGAAAGTAAAGAGTCTCTGTTCCAAAAGCATTCGTATTTATAGGCAGACAGGGGGGGCTCATAGACCGATGGACGCTTCGATTCATGTGCTGCCTAGGAGAGGAGACCGACTCTTGGATTTCTATCCCCTGAATGCAAAAGATTACTCATAATCGTTAAGAACAAATCTAAATATTTAAAGCTGATTCTTGGGATCCTATCCCAAAAGACGACTTTAAATCAAAACAAATCAAAGGCAATTAATAAGACGCCTACGTGGCATAAAGAGCAGTCCATGTGGCCAGAACAGTCCATACGGCCAGAACAGTCCATATGGCCTGAACATCCAATGCGGCCAGAGTAGTCCATACAGCCAGAGCAGTCCATGCGGCCAGAATATCCTATACGGCCAGATGGGTCTATGCGGCACGAAGATCTTATGCGGATATAGCCATGCTTCTTATTCAATGTATTTCACTTTTATAAATTAAAAACTTTGAAGGGGGTCTGGTAGAAGCATGGAAAATAAAACATGGGGAGTCTCATGCAGCTCAAGAGTCTCTTAGAGCTTCATACGGCTCAAAATCCTTTAGAGCTTCATGCGGCTCAAAAGTCCCTTAGAAGTTCATACGGCTCGAAAGTCCCCGATAGTCCATGCGACTCGGGAGAAGTCACGTGGCCCTATGCGGTTCAAAAATAGGCCTATACAACTGGCCATAACTCTGTGCAGACTGGCTCATTAAATGCTCTGACACAATGCGGCTGCTCTGACACAAAAGATTGACAGCTCTGACATAAAGGTAAAATGATGACTCTAACATAATGACATGCTACTAAAGAGACGGGAAAAATCTTTATAGCTGGCATGATCCACCGATTTCAAAGCTCCTTATGCGGATCGCTTTAAAGACTTTTATGCAGTTCGGATGGGGGGCCACCCTTATGCGGCTTGGTTGTAGGGGCCACCCTCATACGGCTCAGTTGGGGGCCACCCTTATGCGGCTCAGTTGGAGACCATCCTTATGCGGTTCAGATGGGGGGCCACCCTTATGTGGCTCGGTTGTGGGGGACACCTCATGCGGTTCAGTTGGTGGCCACCCTTATGCGGCTTGGTTGTGGGGGCCACCCTCATGCGGCTCAGTTGGGGGCCACCCTCATACGGCTCAGTTGGAGGCCATCCTTATGCGGTTCAGATGGGAGGCCACCATTAGGCGGCTCGATTGTGGGGGCACCCTCATGCGGTTCAGTTAGACCACCCTTATGCGGCTTAGTTGGAGGCCATCCTCATGCGGCTTGGTTGTGGGGGCCACCCTCATGCGGTTCGGTTGTGAGGCCACCCTCATGCGGCTCAATTAGCAGACCACACTCATGCGGCTCTGCCAGGACGTCCCGTTCATACGGCTTGCAGCATAAATAACAGTTGGGACATGTGGCAGAAGATTGACTAAGACTTATCCACTCAGATTTAGCAACCAATAATCATAACAATACATTTATTATAATCATCATAACTGCCCAGATCAATTTCCAACAAATAATACAGATTTGTTCCAATCAACATAAGCAGCTCAGATCGATTTCCAACAAATAATACAGATTTGTTCCAATCAACATAAGCAGCCCAGATTGATTTCCAACAAACAAGATCATGGCTAATCTTAACCAATCCCCAACCGCCCTTTTTAAGGAGCAATTAATGCACACCTTACTTATCACAAAGCCCTATAAATAGCAGGAGATTATTCCTTCGCAAAAGACACACAGAGAGAGATACGCACAGAGCCGAGCAGAGCGACTAGCAACCCCCGCACACACAAATTTCTTCGCCAGAGCAGAAGCTACGTTCGATCGTCCAAGGAGTAAGGCAGAGTTGATATCACTTTTACGAGCCTCTATCGTCACCCCCAGAAAAACTAAACAATTGTACTTAGATTACTTTTCCTAGGTTTGTTCCTAGTCTCTTTGTACGAGCGAGTTTGTATTATGAAGTAAAAGTCCAGTCCTTCCATAAAATTGTTCTGTTCTTTTATAATCAATGGCAAACAACGAGCTTTGATATGAAGTACTCGACCAACTTCAATTGTGAAGTATTTTTCTTCAATCAAGCCTCTGAGTACAATCACTCTGAAGCTTCTAGACCGTACCGTACTGGCAAATCAACACATGATTGTAAATGGCATAGGATTTGAAAATGAAAGCTTTAGAATACTTTGAAAGAACGTAGTAAGCTTTAGAGAGAAGAGATAAAAGTGAATGAGTGAGTTGAAATGATCAAAATCCTTATCTATTTATAGTTTTTCCAAAGGAGAAACTCTGTTACAATTCGGGCAGAATTCAGGCAGAACTCTATGAGAAAATCTTGGCAAGATTCGTAACTACAGGAGGACCAAGTTCAAAATACAATGTCCACTAACCGAACTCTGGCCAAGTTTTGTCAGGGTTTTTGCAAATAGATTTTTGGGACTTTTGAAATTGTTTTAAGCAGTTAGGAGCTTTTTGTAAATAGAGGGTTGTTTTTCAAAACATAAGATATTTTAAAAATATTTTTAGGGTAGCCTATTTGCCAGTACGACTTGGTGTACAATGTATTCCTAGACTCAATAAAAGTAAAAATTATATTGCATACAACTCATACGACAAACACAACTTCGATCTTGAACAAATAGGTAGCAGTTCTTTGGCAGTTGTCCAAGAGTCCAAATTAACTTGAGTAGCCCTTATATCGAGACAAAGTTTGATCAATTATTAAAATCAGGTTTGACCATACCAATGGGCCAATAGCGACGACGGACGTTGTACCACCCCTGGGTATTGGTCCAGAAGGGTTTCAAGGGGCCCACCCTCTTAATAATTAATGTCGGTAATCGCCTAGAATGTCAGAGGTGCATGCTCTTTAGGAAGATAGAGAGAGATTTGTGAGGTCTTATGCAAAGAAAAGTATGACATCTCTGTGCTGCTAGAGACTAAGATTAAAGGAGAGAAGACGCTAGCCCGACGGACTCTCCCTATTGGGCCCAACTCCATAATATGGCGATCTGCGATATGGGTAGGATCTGGGTCAGAAGGAATAGCAACAACTGGGATGATGATCTGACCCTGATGTTGGAGCAACTTATTATAATCTCTTTCGCAAACATGAGAAGATTCTGATTCATGCTTGGAACGACATATGGTCACAACGATAGACGGTGTAGGGAGGGCTTATGGAGGGTATCTTCCATGTGGGCCTTTTGGCGAACAGTCTGCACCTCCCCTTGCTTCTTTTGGGTGATGTCAATGCTCTACTCCACAGGTACGAGAAGGTTAGGCCGTCTTTTCCCGATCATGTCCTATATGACTTCCAACGGTGTCTCCTGAAGTCTGGCTTGAGGGAGCTAGAAAGAGCAGGGCATATTTGGACCTGGCATAATAAAGTTGTTCACTGCAGAGTTGTATGCCAGCTTGACAGGGTCCTGGATAATAGTAAGTGGTTTGTTGCTTCCCGAATTCAGTGGCAGAGGGCCTTGCTATTGGGACTAGTGATTACTCCCTGATCAGGATTGGCTTCACTGAGCGACCTACTTGAAAATCGTGCCCTTTCCGCTACAACAACAGCTGGTACTTGTCCGAGGGATATGGAGGCAGTGGACGAGGGGCTTCACTTTTACCAGGAGGGAATGACTCAGTTCTGCTTGGTGCACATTCTCAAGCGTACTAAGAGAGCTATCCGGAGCTGGGTGAAGAATATGCCCCGACCATCTCTGGAGGACAAGGAGGCTGAACTCAAGGCTACTCAGGACTCCATGCAATCTGATATTCTGGATGGGCTCTTAGCGGTACGAGAAAATGAATTGATAGAAGAAGTCAACATTCTCCGTCTCCAGAAGGAAATTAGTGCGGCACAACGCGCTAAATGCTCCTGGCTTAAGGAGGGGGACCGTTGCTCCAAGGTCTTCTACGATGTGATTCGTACCAAACAACATAAAAACAATATCTCTCATCTACTTGACGTAGAGGGCAAGCTGGTTGGCGACCCAACCGTGATCCAGGGGGAGGCTGTCAGGTACTATTCAGAGTTATATTTCCAAACTGACTATCTGTATTTTTTTCGGATATCATCACAAAGAAGCTGGTGACACCATATGGCAACAATATGTTACTTGTGCCGGTCAGGCTGGAGGAGGTGGAGGCTATTGTTATGAAGGCAGACCCTAATAAGATCCTAGGGCTGGATGGGTTTAGCAGTGGGTTCTATAAGTGCCACTGGGGTTCCCTGAAGATGCTAGTTCTTGAAGCAGTACATAATTCTTTATGGAGAAGAAATTGCTGATGGAGCTCAACCACACGTTCTTGACCCTGGTGCTGAAGAAAGAAGGGACGACTTTGCTGGCTGACTTCCGTCCTATTGCATGCTGCAATTATCTTTATAAGATAATTACTCACCTTATGTGTCGTCGCATGGAGGGGATTATGTAGGACCTGGTCTTCCCGAACCAAGCAGCTTTCGTCAAGGGCAGATCGATCGTGGAGCACAGCCTGCTCGCTCATGAGATGCTGCATGAGTTTAACAAACGGGGGACGAGAAGGCGTGTGTGAAGCTGGACCTGAGGAAAGCTTATGGCATGTTTAATAGGGACTTCCTGTGTCACCTGATGGTTGCTATAGGATTTGACAAGATATGGGTATCGAGAATTAGGGAGTGCATCTTGACCCCTACTTTTTTAGTTCTCATACAGGGTATCCCATATGGGTTTTTCTGCAGTAGAGGGTTGAGGCAAGGGGATCCCCTGTCTCCTTATCTGTTCACTCTTGTCATGGAGTACTTCTCTTGCCTGATTGATTTGGCGGTACATAGTGGACAGGTTGTGCCTTTGTACAAGCAAATCATGCCATATGTTTCACACCTTATATATGCGGATGAACTCCTAGTTTTCCTTCGGCCGAGTATGGAAGGAATGACCATGCTATCTGGGACTATGAGTGAGTTCGACAAGCTTTGTAGGCTTCAACTGACCCAAAAAAGAGCCGAGTCTATTTTAGCTCCTTTTGTACACTGAAAGAGGAAAGAGCGACAATCCTAGGCATTAAAAAAAGGGAGCTACCAGTCAAATACCTGGGGGTACCTATGACAGTTAAATATATGAGGGAACTAAACTGTTAGGGCCTAATGGAGTTTGCTCAGAGGAGGGTAGAAGGATGACAGGTAGCTATCCTGTCCTTTGGGGTTCGTATTGAGCTAGTGAGATCAGTCATCTCTGCTTGGCGCTATTCTGGCTTTAGTCTACCCTAGTTCCGGTGGCCACTATTAGGAAGCTAGAGAGCATCTGTGCCAACTTCATCTGGAGAGGGGGCATCCATGCGATTTCCTGGGAGCAACTCTGCCGACCTCGAAAGGAGGGTGGGGTGGGGCTCATACCAATCCTGGCTGCCAGGGAGGCCTCGGAGCTGAAGATGGCATAGAGGTTCATTAAAGGCAGGTCATTATGGGTAGACTGGATGTCCAGTCGGTATGTGAAGATGGACAACTACTGGACCTGTGTCCTCAACAATAACCACTCGGTGACTTTTAAAAGTATTCTCTGGCACAGAGCTATTCTTAAATCTTCTATCTGGCAGATTATAAGAGATGGGATAGGTATTGACCTTTGGCTGGACCCGTGGCTGGAGCGTCGATTGTTGCTAGAGATATGGACGACCAGCTACACAGAGAGGCTGGTAGAGGAATGAAGTGTTAGCATATTATCGAAAATAGTGAATGGAGGCCAGAGTTATATCGACACAAGACAGTGCTTGGAGTGGCTACTCGAGCGATAGACATTGACCCGAGTCAGCTGGCTGATAGATGGATTTGGGATCCGCCTACAAATTCTGGAGCTACAGGGAATTCTAATTCAAGAGTTGTAACAACCTGGTTCGCCAAACAAACCCTAGGAGCCAGGATCATGACTTCATCTGGTACAAGGGCCAGCTTGTAAGATATAATTATGCATCTACCGGTTGATGTTGGGGCGACTGCTGACAAGAGATAGGCTCATTACGTTTGGGATCCCCATCCCCATCCCAAATATATGTTGTGTGAAGCTGAAAATAAATATATGAGGTATTTGTTCTTTGAGTGCAATGTGTCCTGGTATATATGGTCTGAACAGTGCCAAAGATCATTGAGTGGCTGTGACACAGGCAGAGACATACAAGACATCATCACGGGAATTCATGGCCACAGAGGTAGGGGACATGTTTGGTTCATGACCGCCAGATTGCGACTAGCTACCTCGGTTTGGCATGTGTTGAAGGAATGAAATTGACGTATTTTTGAGGGGCTCCCCACTCCCCTATAGGCATACTTCACAATATTGAGTTTGATGTAAATGCTATGGCACCCCAGTAGGGTGAGAGCTTCCATGGGATGTAATGTAAGCTGTATGAGTTGAGTTGATTTTGGAATAAAATTTACCGTTTTCCAATATATATATATATATATATATATATATATATATATATATATATATATATATATAGTTTGTGGGAGGGGGGTTAGGGAGGTAACTCATTCTTGACTACTGACTTGGTAGGCCAGTTCAATTTTTTTCTTTTCCTTTTTTCCTTCCTCTCATTTTCTCTCCTGTCATTTTTTTCCTCTCTCCTCTCCGCTCTCCCTCCTCCGCCCCTCTCTCCCTCTCCCTCTCCTCCCTTTCCTCTCCTCATTCTCCACCACCGCCTCCACCACCGCCTCCAATAACACCACCACTGCCTCTACCACCGCACCACCACGACCACCACCACGACCACCACCATGACGATCACCACCGCCGTCAACAACAGCACCAAGACCAAAATCACCACTACCAGAGACACCCCCGGAGCCACCACAACCACCGTCGCCAATCATTTTTTTAAAAAATTTTAAAATAGGCCCTCCTAAGAGCGTTTAGGCCTGTCTAGTGCCCTGCCGCCACCTAGGGCCTTTTCGGTAGGGTCGATGGCTTCCTAGCACCTAGGTGCCGCCTAGGCGGCCATCTAGGTTGAGTTTTAGAACACTACTGAAAAGAGTTATGTCAGGGTTTTCTAACAAAAATTATGATTTTTTGCTCCTTATAAATAAATTTAAATAGGAAGCAGAAGAGGAGTTTTTCATGTGTGCTCTTTGCTAGGGTTCAAGGAAGATTCAACTGCCGTTTCTAAGTGTTTTGTGGCACTTAGGTATTGGATTGTATCTCATTTCCTGTTGAGCGGTCAAAAAGAATGAAAATAGAGTTAATAAATTAGTCCCACATCCGGTAGGAGGTGGATCATGAGATGTAGCTAATTGGAATTGGTTCATGTCTTACATAAAATTTCTCTTTTAAAGTATATAGACCCAATCCAATATCGAACCTCATTGGCAAAATTTGGTTTAGGTCACATCACTTTAGGTCTTCCACTCTTCGGTGGTGACAGTATTTTCCAACAGAGTCACCATATATTTTCGTTGAGAAAAGATAAGAATAATTTTCTTCAATAATATTTAAAGTACAAAGAATTCAATTCTAAGTACAATGTTCAACAAAAGAGATTTGAAGAGTACAACATGAAGAACTTGATCGGTGTGTTATCACTATGTCCCGTTGACTATCTGATGCCAAGATGGAAACAGTTCTAGGCTCACAAACACTGTAGAGGTCAAAGTGTAGTAGCAAGACGGTCAAGTTCTTAAGAATTGAGGCATTTTCTAACATTTTGACAACATAAAACCGAGGTATTTATAGTCCATTCGCACTATAACGACTATTTTACGATTTTTTGCACAAAAATAAGCAAGACTTCACTATTTCACTCATTTTCACGCAAAATACCTTCACGCGAAAATTACTGACATTACTTGTCATAAATTTCAATCCTGAATGCACATGTAGATCACTGTCACTACAAGAAAAATGCTTTTCTTGACGGTTTTTCTCCGTCAAGAAATGGGTATCTTGGCGGTTGCGGATCCGTCAAGTAGGCCGGAGTCAAGAAAAGTCTCCCTATTTTCTTGACGGTCGCTGGTAGGGCTTTTCTTGACAGTTTTTGGCCGTCATATAAAGTAGTTTTTTTACTGTTTTTAGCCGTTAAGTTAGCAGTTTTAGAAATCGTCAATATAGGCAAAAACTTTTCTTGACTCCGGTCTAGATGACAGTTATTAGCCGTCAAGAAAA
Source organism: Iris pallida (assembly GCA_029216955.1). Classification (NCBI taxonomy): domain Eukaryota; kingdom Viridiplantae; phylum Streptophyta; class Magnoliopsida; order Asparagales; family Iridaceae; genus Iris; species Iris pallida. The sequence continues at coordinate 299,825 of JANAVB010005837.1, forward strand.
CCTTTAATGAAAAGAGCAATTGCAGCAGGATTTTGTTAATTGTTGACGTTTTATAACCGTCGAAAGAAGCTAAAATTTGTATAGCCAAAATTTTATTTATATAATATAAATATATATATATATATATATATATATATATATATATATATATATATATATATATATAATATATATATAATGAATCGAACACATAAAAAAATATCAATAATCCAGAAGATATACACACATCAAATAACTGTAAGATCCAATTTTTATATTAACAAACTGAATTGTTCATACACCACAAACTTCCAACACATCCGACATACGTTCAACCACAAACATCCAACCCATGTCCAACCATAACATATCCAATCAAAGTATGTAGTTTTTGTACATCTTAAACATCCAAAACTGATATTTATATAACTAAAAACAAAATATACAGCAAACCCGGTCGGCGCACATCCCTCCCATATTCACAACACCTTCATTTTTCATGTAGTTCCTGAGAGAAGAAGAGAAATATATTTAATCATCACATGCACATGCATGTTTATATAAACTAATACATAATAAGGGGGTGTTTGCAGCACATTCTAAAAAGCTTATAACAAAATAAAAGCAAGGGCTACTATTAGGCATACATAACACAGAATACGAGGGGTTTGTGCTAGTTTCAGATAGATAAACTAAGCAGATTGAATCAACATAGAAGCTATTAACATCTATGACAAAGCTAAGAAAATTAATATGATATCTGCATAATGATACTCTATAGCCGACCCATAGTGGGAGGAGACTTGGATGTTGATGATATGATTGTGGGCTATATTTTTATTTGCATATGCTTTGTTAATACTTTGTTACATAACTAACCTTTATGCTTGATTCTATCAGAAATGACTTGCACTATCTTCTTATCCAGTATTATTTTCATTTTTAATATTTTGACCATGTTCTGTTATCTTATTGTTAACGATATATAGTGTATGATTTCTTATTCTCTTAGTTTAATGTCCAACGTCCAAGTGGAGAGGGGGTGTAAGGGGGTAGGGGTGAGGGTAAACTATTGTTGTGACCATGTACATTAGACCATGTCCATTAATAGTTTCTGCTACTTGGTAGAGACACAAAACACAAAATGACAATATCCTACTCATCAATCCTTGAACCAAATTAATGACCACTACAACAAAAAACCCTTTTAATGACGCTTGATAAGTGAATTTCATGACGGCTGATAAAGAAGCGTCATCAAGGTTCGAAATACCTTTTTTCTATGACAGTTTAGGCTAATTCTGGGCTTTTTATAACGTTTATAAGACAAAGCGTTATTAATAATTTAGAGCGTGGCAAACTTGTAATATTTTTTAAGTTTAATTGTTGGCAAATCCTTGTTATGGTCCGCCTCTCTCCCAAAACATTCTGGTCTTCTCCTTCTTCTCCTTTCTTCTTCCTCCTCTCCCCCAACTCCAAAACCCTAACCCTAGATCTAAAATCTTCGAGGAGGGCCTCACGCTCCTCTTCGCCCTCCAGGACAAGCTCGAGGCCGCCGCGTACGCGATCGACAAGAACGCGAAGGAAGAGCGTTAGGGTTCCGCTCGTCCTCTTCTCTGCGCTCTCTCATTCCTCGTAAGATTTCCTAAACTCTCCCACCTCTCCGCTTCCTCCTCCTCCTCCTCCTCCTGTTTCTCTCTCTCTCTCTCATATGATCCAACAATTGAACAGAGCCAACTGGCTGTCACGAACAGAGCCAACTGGCTGTCGTGGCGGAGCAATCTTGTCAGGGCTTCTAGAATAGTCTATTCCACCGCCTTACACCCCATCCACCTCCGCTGTCTGATCTATATCCGGCCATCCCTGTCGTCCGCTGTAAACGGCCGACCCCTTCTCATCGCGTTTTTAAGGGACTCCTCCCCTCTCCTTCTTCGTCATCTCCACATCATGGACGAAGCCCTGGCGAAATCCCAACTGATTTCACAATTCCTTCTTCTTCCTCCTCTGTCCTTCTGGAGGTCCTGGCCATGGCAATGGCGAGCGAATATCCCGTGGCGACGACGATGGGATAGCAGTGAAGATTGTGATCGTCTCGTGGCTGCAAATTTTCCTGACTCTGTCACGTATCAGTCAGTCGAGCTGTCGATTGTTGCTCTTCCTCTTCTTTCGTTGATCATCAAGATCGGTGGGACACGGAAGGCTCGAACTCTGGTGAGTACTTCCGCCTCGTGAAGACTACGACTTGAGATCAGTCAATCTCCAAATTCCTTGATTTTTTCGGTCCAACAGTAAAGATTTCTCATTATCTTGTTTCTGTTTTGCGCATCTTAACTATTTGATGAAACGCTTGAGCAGATCTCGCGATAGCCTGGACACGCAAGAACTACCGAGTCAGGTACAGTTGACGAAGATCCTTATCCTTCATTGTTCTGTTATGGTGTCATGGGAACTTTGGGGTGATGACATCAGTATGGGGTCTGTATGAGATCAGGTAAGCGCAAGTGATTCGAAGATCAGTTGGACACTTGACCGACACCAACGCTGACATAGGTATTGGTGTATATTGGTGTTTGTCTTGTGTCTGACTTAGACAGATCAGGAACAACACCGATTCTGGAGTGTCCGTGCTTCTTAATTTATGATAGTTCATATCACACTATCAAAACATGATCGTTGCTATCAGTCCAGTACAACATTTTGTACTAATATACAAGAGTGCATGTCAAGTGAAGGTATGTCAATTTTATCTAATAGAGGAAAACTTGTTCAACACTAGTAAATTGCACATTGCATACATCAATATATTACTGCATTTGCATACATAGCTACAATCATGCTCCTAATCATGCTTTTTAGAAGTTTCATGAGTTTGATTTTTTCGGGAAATTAAACCTGACATTTGTGCATTCATTAAAGTAATACATAAGATTAAGTACCAAAATTAGGATGAATAGTGGAGTTAGTTTCCTCATGAAGAACTCCTAAACTCATTATACAGGGATGCCTACACATTGATATGGTTTGCATCAAGTTATGTTGTGCTTCTCCAATAGTTTAATGAATATATTTTTCAAGTATAATATATGTTCTTCTTTACCGATCATGGCAATAATGAAAAGAAGAGGCTGACATGGCAATGAAGACGAGAAGAGGCTGACATGGCAATAATGCCATGGAGAGGCTCTACTACTGAATGTTATTATGATACA